>JAJOOH010003103.1:0-77703 GCA_029582605.1 Solanum gracilifrons
ATGAGAAGAAGCCACAATGAGAATTACAAACACCTGGTGATACATTTTAATTGTTTTCAGAAGGTAAAATTATAAAGAAAGACAACATAATTTTTGCTATGTTAATATGAATTAAGAGATTACATATACTACCATGTAACAATCTAAATATTCATTGGGATATCATAGATTTTCACTTAAGATGTTTTAAATGTATCAGTAGTAAAGATATATTTTAGTGCCTTAGTAATGGCAAAACAATTTATTGAAGCTTGTCTAATTAATTTTTGACTAATTAATGAATATTTTTTGATAGCTACATTAGCATTTTATATGAAAACTTTATTCAACAGTTATCTTGTTTCGGTTTACCATCATCCCAACTTTTTTTCTTTAAAAAAAGTGGATAAAATTAATTTGTCTCTTGGTTATCTTTTTGCTTGTTGATTGTTCTTGATGCCTTTTTCCTAAATGATTTTTTATTTTGGTGAATTTGATATTTTGTTGGTGAGGATATAAGAAATGCTCATTGAAATATATAGGATCAAAACTTTCAAAATATGGTAACAATGCTTGTACAAATAAGGAAACAAGTTTAATGTATTGATTATAGTCAAAAGGGTAATTAAAGGTATTTCTTAAAAAATACAACTCAGTGATGACCTGTTCTTGATTTTATAAACCCTAAAAACAATGTTTTCTCGCTTCGTCTTCTTTTTATCTATTTTGCTTATAAAACTCAAACAAATTTTTTCACTCTCAAATAAGATTTTTTTTTACTTCTCATTGATTATCATTATTATTATTATTATTATTAATAATAATATTATTATTATTATTATTATTATTATTATTGTTGTTGTTGTTGTTGTTGTTATTGTTATTATTATTATTATTATTCTGCACAAATGTAACCTATTATAGATTATTATTAATTTTTTATCAATGGAAAATAACATTAAATCTCACTTTCTTATACTTAACCTCAAATATTACCACGAATTCAAACGAAAGTATAGAACCACTATACTAGATAAACACATTTTATTAATTTAGATATGACCTAGTGTACACAAAATAATTAATCTTACAAGTTGACTTGTGTATAGTAAGTCATTTTTGTAAATTAACTAAATAGAATTCATCTAAAAATATGTTAATTTGTTTCTATTAAGGGGTTAGGGTGTTAGCGATTCTGTTTATTTTGATTTTCACTTTCAAAATGAAATGAAATAGATTTAAACATACAAACTAAAATAGATTAATCAAATCAGTTGTTTGGTTTGATTTTCTTTCAATTTAATTATTCTAGTTTTTTCTTCACAGATGAAATATAAATTTGATTTATTTAAATACAAAATCATTAATTCAGTCAAATAAGAGTTACTATTAGAATTAACTTTTATATGTCAATATACGAACTAAGTAATATTTGCCAACATTATATTCAATATTTAAAATATTTTTCAAATACAGTATTTTTCACTATCCAAAGGAACACGAGAAAAAAATATTTTGTAAAAACGAAAAGACATAATGTCACCACTAAAGTTGTCCCGGATTTTCAAAAAGACACCTTAACTTTGCAACCGTCCTATTACCCCACTAAACAATTTTGAACAGATATTATTATATCATTTTTCGATCAACCCCAGATTTTAAGAAGCAACTGTGTTCACACATCATTCATTACATGACACGTGTTAATTTTATTAAAAATGTAATTTTTTTTCATTTTATGTTTTTTGTTTATCTTTTTATTTTCTTTATTTCTCTCTCTCTCTCTTTGACTTATTTTAATTTTGATTTCATCTTAAATTCCACTTCATCTTCCACCCCCCACTTTCAAGTGACCCATCCCTCCATTTTCTTTCGTTTTCTTCACCTCCCACCCCTCACGTCAAGTTGAACCTCTCTCCCATTTTTTTCTTTTTTTTCTTCTTCCCAGTCAAATTCTTTATTTTAGTGATTTTTTATATATAAAAAAATCATACTATTTTCTAGACTTTATTGAATTATTGATAACAAAACTAATTATTTTTCTAAGAAAATTTAAAATTTTGAAGGTATCATCAACTACTCCTTTTCATATAACTTCAAAATTAGAAATGATAATTTTAAAAGAATCAATGAATTCCTCGAAAATTGAAAGAACTTAATTAAAATCGGATTAAAATTTTTATATGATACTTCCTAATCATCTTGAAATCTAATGGGTTTATCAAATTGTTCAAAATGTAAGAAAATAATTAGATAAAGTTTTAAAATTAAAGAGAGTAAAACTAATAGTAGTAAAAACAAGAAAGGTGAAGTTGTGGCAAAATTGTGACATTGAAAGTGAGAAGCTTCAATGGAGATGACAATGAATTTTTGAAGAAAGAAAGAGAAAAAATAAAAAGGAAAAAAATTAAACTAATAAGAAAAATATATTTTATAATAAAATACTTGTAAAAATAAAATTATATTAGTTATTTTAGGTTGTTCATTCTCTTTGAGAGCGTGCACACACTCTCTATGTTAGGTGGACAAAATATGATTTAATAATATCAGTTTCGAATTGTTTTGTGGGGTAATATGACTCCCGCATAGTTAAGTTATCTTTTTGAAAATTTGGAAAAAGTCCAACTGCCACTTTATGTCTTTTCTCTTGTAAAAACTATTTTGGTGATACCTGATGTTTGACGTAATAAAAGACACAACATCCAAATCAATTGTCAACGATCGCATGTAGTAATATAACCCAACCGAATAGGTTGGGGTCGAGTCCCAAAGGACGATTAGTAGTCGAGAATCAAATAGAAAAGTAAAGAATTAGTTCTAATCAATCATAGCTATAAATATTTACGAATAAAAACATATTAAATCTAAAAGTGACACGTATGTCAATTATCAATGGGGGGTTTTGTATTCAACTAGTGAATAAAAACAGTGAAAATAAAAAGATGCGAATTAGTGAGACAGAATTCTTGGGATGTGATAGGAATAAGGGATAAAATAAGCAATCGGGTAAATGCTATTGATAGTAAATCGCTGAACATTTGTAACTAAGCTAGACTTTAGTGTGGGTAAATTCTCTCTCGAGCAACTTACCCTGAATCAACTCGGTTTCTCGCGAACACCGAGTTGCAGCATTTAAGCACAACCTTCGCCTTAGCCCATTCACTCTCTCGAGTTGAATGTGTGGGAAAAGGCCTAGGATTCACTCTCTCGAGCTGAACCCACGACGACCCAATAATCACCGGCTATCAATTTATTAGTTTTGGTTTTAAAACCTCTCTCTCGAGCAAGCCAAAAATACGAAGATAAAATCGTATTTGCAACTACAATTCCATTAAGTTCAAACACAACTACTAAATGAAATCACATTTAAACAGCAAATAGACTATCATTGAGAAATACCCAACAATAAATTTAACCCATATTGACATAATCACACCCCAAGAATTGGGGTTTAAGGTAGACATGAAAAAGAGATAGATATCGATACCAAAAAGTGTTTCCATCAAATGGGTACAATCGAAAATGTCTTTAAACACGTCTAAGACGAAGAATTTTTGATACCCACTGCCAATTTCTTAGAGATGAAAACTTTCAAGCTCAAGAACAATGTCTCCCAAAAACTCTTAGAACTCAAAATGAAATATTCTAAAACCTCATAAATTTCTGGATAGATACTAAACTAACAATTGAAACAAGTATTTATAGTGTTTGAAAATTTGTGCTGCGAAGAACCACTCGGCGTAGTTAGTCGGGATCACCGATGCAATCGACGATCCGCCCTTTGGTCTTGTTCATCGCCTTTCAGCTGTTGCCTTCAACATCTTCGCGTTTTGAATCATTAGGCGATATGGTGTTGCTTCGCGGAACTGTTCGGCGACACGCCGACTTCTCTCTTTCATCGCCAACTTGATTTTTTCCTTCAGGGCTCAGCATACTGGAACTTTGGGTGAGGTCAAGGCCATTCGGCGACTCGCCTAATGCATTAGGCGATCCTCAGGCCTTCTTTTCTTCGTCTTTTCAGCCACTTTGTTCCTTTTTGCCAAGCTATGTCCATGCTTTGCCTCAAACTCCAAATACCTAAAACTTCAGGATTTACATCAGTTATTGAGACAAAATATGCATTTGAGGACACTAAATCTATCAAAATAAAGCCCGAAATGAGTCCAAATTGTGCACTCATCAACACCCCTAACTTAAACCTTTGCTTGTCCTCAAGTAAAACTCAAGTTCAGCAGTTAAAAAAGGATGTCTCAAACAGTGCTACACAAGACTCAATCATGAATGCACATACAAAACTCAACTTACTAATGCAAGGATCAATTGTGTACTCAAAGACTCAAGTTGTGACGCACCATTATCAAAGAATCTCAAGCTCACTATACTTGCTTCAAATGCAAGTTCAAGCCCAACAAAAGAAGTCAAATGCCCTCACACAAAAGAATGATTCCATTTTCACACACAATGGTTCAACAATTTAAAGATCCGAAATCCAATGCAACACTCACACTCACAAAGAAGAACACTATGCATGCTTTCACCATAGGTTTGCCAGTATTTTCCAATTGACAATTGTTTCAGCTCACTCAAGATCAAAACGTTCTTTTCAAGGCTTGTAATGGGGCAGAGTGCAAATGTATGGTCATTTAGGCTCAATGACTTTCATCCTCATGAAATGTGGTGCTCACAACACTTCCTTCTCTTTTCCTCATCAAATTCATTCATACTCACAAGTTATCTCATTATTCACTCACAAGTCATTTCATATTCCACAATTTCTTTCTTTTTCTTTTTCATTCTTTTCTTCTTTTTCTTCTCTTTTTTTTATGGAGGGGTTCCATTTTTCTCGACATATGGATAGAAAGGAACTTTCTTGCACTTCTTGACTTGACTACTCTTTTCACCACACCCCCAACTTAGGCTTTTGGCCTAAGTTGGATATTCAATCAACCACAAATCAAGAGGATTATAGGTAGTGGATTAAGAAAGGTCGTGGTTTCATCAAGTTTCTTCCAAAGAAGGATAAGGCTCAAGGGGTGTTCAAAAGAGATTCACACACGCTCACAAGGTAGGCCACAAAAGAGGTATATGTCAAATTGTTTCACATTTTTCAAAATTGTCTAAGATCATATCAAGAGATAGCCTTACTTAGTTGACCGGACCAACGGGACAAATTATAGGTGTTATCATGCATGGTTCATAGTAAGCTCATCACACAAGACATAGACACCAAAGTCAAACATTACTCCACACTTTCGCTAGTGTGCAATGTTCATTACAAAAGACTCAATTCGATAATTGTCTAGTCATAACGAGATGCAAATAGTTCACATATTGTCTATGCAACTTCAACTGGCCTCGTTGTAGCAACACATTCATTTATGTTCGATTATGAGCACTATTCAAGCCATCGATATTGATCAAAACCGATACTCAAATTTGCAAGAGAACAACCACATTCAACACATACAAGAGGTGGCAATTTTTTTCCGGAAGGGTCAAAAATCATTTACAATTAAAAACAAGGAGCCATAAGTTCAAACATTCCACAAAAAGCAGTGTATAGCACTAATTTAGCTCAAAGCCCAATATATAAACAAAACTAGAGTCACAAACAACACACAAAGGTGGGTCTCACCCCACCACAAATAAAAATATTTGTACTTAAATGCAAATAAAAACATCCAAAAGTGAAACAAAGAAAAATAGAGAGGGGGGTAAAGAGGGGGTCATGTCTACATAGTCGCTCCGTTTTTCTGGGCATTATTGCCCGATGCCTCACTCTGAGTCTGGGCATCAGTGCCCAGAGTCACCTCAAGGGGAACAATAGTGCCAGATTCACCAAGGTCTGTTGAGTCTGAGTCCGCCAGAAAGACATGCACAACTTTGCAGAATCCTCGGGCCCAAGAGAGAATATTAGGGTCTAAGGTAATGGTCTTCCTGGTAGAACTGGGCCTCCTGCCTTTGCCTGTCCCACTAGTTGTGGGAAGTTTCGTAACTTTTCCTTTTGACGTAGCTGCATTCTCATTTATCGCAATCCCTTTTGGACTTCTCTTGGCCTGGTATTATTCTTTCAGTGGCTTTTGATTTAGTCATGTCTCCAAAATCTCAAAGAGAAGTTAGAAAAACTTAAACAAAAGCACAACAAAACATTTGCAGACAGACTCGCCAAACCAGGTGGCGAGTCGTCCAATTTCTTAGGCGTGCTAGATCGAGCTCACCGAAGGAATTGGCTCTAAAACTGCAGCAAGAAGGTGATGGTGGAACTACTCAGCGTGTCGCCTACAACTTTCGGTGAACAAGGACAGGCTCGTTGAAAGTTATAGTGCAAAAAGGGTTCAGGCGTGTAAGTAAAACAACGATCAAGAAGACTCTTGGCGACACAAATAGCAAGAAATTAGAGGCAAGATGGTGATTTTTGGCGAACCGCCGAGTGGTTCGGCGAGCTCGACCCAGCTCGCCAAACGACCCAATGTGCCTACTTTCAACCCATATTCTAGAATTCAACCCCACAACCCCCAAAAACAAAATCAAAACATGCAGTAGTACAATTAAGCTCAGACCCATAACACCCCTCACCCCGAAATACTCAGACTTCTCCAGGTTTTGCCAAATTCGGCCAATTGACGATCTTTTCCCTTACGAATGGAGTCACCCATTTTATCATTAGGCAAACTACGTCGTTTGGCACAAATACGGGTTACTCAGACTTCACCCAACTAAACTCAATGACAAGCAAATACAAATCCATGAAATTTAATTCACTTTAACGCGGAAATTTACGGGATTTTTAAAATACACTCAAAACAGGCAAGATGTTCGAATTTAAAAACAGGCAACAATCATCCTATCAGAGAGGCCCAACACACATCACTAAGATAAGATCATTGCAAATGAGTACAAATTGCATAAAAAATAAACTCGGGTTTGGAAAACCAACCTTTTATGCCGGTTAAAGTACTTTGTAATTCTAGGCGACAATGTAATCCAAAGTTCGAGCACCAATCAACAACCAAAATACTTATGGAGTGCGAAAATATTGAAATTACTAACTAGGTGTGAGTTTAGGAAGTTTGAAAGCGAGGGAAAGTGAAGATTATGAAACTTTGAAACCATTGGCCTTTAATAAACCGTCCAGTTCTTCGCCCATTCAGTGACGTTAGTCGCGCTCACCGACCCACGTGGTAACACGCCGAGTGTTCACTTACCTCACCGAGTGTTTCAGGCACTCCAGTTAATTAGGCGGTCCAAACGATGGTCTAGGTCGCGTTCGCCGACCTGGTCGGCGACTCACGAATAATTACTTAGGTTCGCCGAGTTTTACAGACTCCATTTTGAAGATGTCTTGAGTCAAACGACGGTTCAGATTGGGTGCGCCGACCTATTTGGCGATTCGCCGACTGGACCTTGTAGCTTACCAACTTGCAATTTTCAAACACTCCACATTTTAACATACAAAATCAACACACCATTATTTCTAAAACAAAATAAAGCAATAAAGGGTTTTGGGTTGCCTCCCAAATAGCGCCTTAGCTAACGTCGTGGCATGACGCAAGTCCACACTCAAGTTCCACTAGTGTGGTTTTCCTCAATTTTATCAGGAAACCCCTCTTTCGGATATTTATAGCGCTCATTTAACACTTGGTCCATTTGGGATCCTAGTAGCTAGATGAGCATGGCATGGGAAGTTGACATCTAGTTCAACAACAATACATTATCCCTAAGTTCCTCCAGTACCCTGTCCTGCGTATAGGGTTTTCAGAGAAGGAGCGAGAGCATTGCTTCAGTTTGTTCATCCCTCTTATTCTTCGGTTTTCTTTGCTCATGAGGAGGGACATAACGGTCTTTCTTGATGCACTGGACATCAAGCTCTCTAATTGATTTGGCCAACTCATCCATCTAAGTCATTAGTGTGGCCATCATGAAGTCCTTTTCTACTTCTTGGTTTGTTTCAGTCATGTTATCAAGCATGTGGACTACTATCGCATATGGCTGTTTTGCAATGCCACCCGGAATGAGTTGATCGGCCAACACCTTGTATCCGGGACCAAGACTTCTCTAGAAACAGTCAAAGAGGACTATATCGGGAATTTCATGAGTTGGGCATTGAATTATCAGTTCTGTAAACCTTGCCCATGTCTCATGGATCCGTTCACCTTCTAATTGTTTGAAGGTTAGGATGCGATCTCTGAACATCAGTACGTCTAATGGAGAAAACTCTATTTGCTCGCGAGTTCTGCTCAATAGACTCCACCTCTTCTACTTTAAAGCACACACAAGCAAAACAAAAAACTTAAAGTTAGGTGAGTAAACTACGAGTAACAAACGCAAAATTCGACTTAACTAATAATTCTCAAGTAACACCACTCCCCGACAGCGGCACCATTTTGATGTTTGACGTAATCAAACACACAACTTCCAAATGAAGTGTCAACGATCGTGTGTAGTAATATAACCCAACTGAATGGGTTGGGGTCGAGTCTTAAGGGAGCGGTTAGTAGTTGACAATCAAATAGAAAAGTAAAAATTTAGGTCTAATCAATCATAGCTATAAAAATTTAGGAATAAAAACATACTAAATCTAAAAGTGACACGAATGTCAATTATCAATGGTGGGTTTTGTATTCAGCTAGTGAATAAAAACAGTGAAAATAAAAAGATGCGAATTAGGGAGACGAAATTCTTGGGATTTGATAAGAATATGGGATAAAATAAGCAATCGGGTAAATGCTATTGATAGTAAATCGCTGAACATTTGTAACTAAGCTAGACTTTAGTGTGGGTAAATTCTCTCTCGAGCAACTTACCCAGAATCAACTCGGTTTTTCTCGAACACCGAGTTGCAGCATTTAAGCACAATCTTCACCTTAGCCCATCCACTCTCTCGAGCTGAATGTATGGGAAAAGGCCTAGGATTCACTCTCTTGAGATGAACCCATGATGACCCAATAACCACCGACTATCGATTTAGTAGTTTTGGTTTTAAAACCTCTATCTCGAGCAAGCCAAAAACACGAAGATGAAATCGTATTTGCAACTACAATTCGATTAAGTTCAAAAACAACTACTAGACGAAATCACATGTAAACAACAAATAGACTATCAATGAGCAATACCCAACAGTAAATTTAACCCATATTCACATAATCATACCCCAAGAATTGGGGTTTTAGCTAGACATGAAAAAAAGATAGAAATCGATACCAAAAAGTGTTTCCATCAAATGGGTACGATAAAAATGTCTTTAAACATGAAGATTCTTTAATACCCACTTTCAATTTCTTGGAGATGAAAACCTTCAAAACCTTCAAGCTCAAGAACAATGTCTTCCAAAAACTCTAAGAACTCAAAATGAAATATTCTAAAACTTCCTAAATTTCTGGATAGATACTAAACTAACAATTCAAACAAGTATTTATAGTGTTTAAAAATTTGTGCTACGAAGGACCACCCGACACAGTTAGTTGGGATTGCCGATGCACTTGGCGATCCACCATTTGGTCTGGTTCATCACCTTTCAGTTGTTGCCTTCATCATCTTCACATTTTGAATCAGTGGGCGATATGGTGTTGTTTCGTGGAACTATTCGGTGATACGCCGACTACTCCCTTTCATCGCCAACTTGATCTTTTCCTTCAGGGCTCAGCACACTGGAACTTTGGGCGAGGTTAAGGCCATTCAGCGACTCGCCTAATGCATCAGGCGATCCTCATGCCTTCTTTTCTTCATCTTTTCAGTTGTTTTGTTCCTTTTTGCCAAGTAGTATACATGCTATGCCTCAAATTCCAAATACCTGAAACTAAAGGATTTACATCAGTTATTGAGACAAAATTTAAATTTGAGGACACTAAATCTATCAAAATAAAGCCCGAAATGAGTCCAAATTGTGGACTCACCAATACCCAACGCCCTAACAATTTTAGTCTTCATTATAAGGGGTTAATTTTAAAATTTTGGAGGAAAGCATAGAGTTATAACTTTTAAATTGTTAAGATTTTGAATAACATACTTTCAAGTGTTTGTTGGAATTTTAATTTGCATGAGTTGGTATTAGAGTTAATGTAACACCCCAGAATTTTTTTGAATTAATACTCGAACCACACTTCGTCGTGAGTAGGATTTTACTGTGGAATTTATTTTTTTTCCTAAGTCTTAAGGTCACTAGATGTAGCACCTTGTCTTCCAAAAAGAACTAGAGAGAGTTCATTCAAGTCGTTCCTAAGTTCCTTTAAGTTTTGGGCCAACTTCAAACGACGATAATTCTCAGTACAAGATGAGTTGGGTGACCCATAAGATATCAAATGAAAGGCCTTTGAATTATCTTTCCAACGCCATAAAGTATGCTAAATTTTGAGCTTGTATGAGGGAGATATGCCTGTTTGAAGTCCGGTTGTCCAAATAAGAAAAATTACCCGAAAATAGTAAGGAGTATTTTGGTCTTTTCCTTACCCAATCGGATTTAAACGGTTCTAGTAAGGTTTTAGGAGTCTAAACTGATTAGAATCAGTTTCATTCATCCCCAAAGCATTTAGGGTTTAGGGAAAAGATTCAAGAGGATAAAAAGTTCAAAGTTTCAAGCGTTCGTTCAAGAAATTCAAGATTTCGCCAAAAACCTAGTTCTTTAAGGTATGTAAGCTCCCATAGTGATGGGTTTGTTCACCAACACGCTAATCATGAGTTTCTTTTGTGAATATATCCATAAATATTGATCAATTTACTTTCTTGATGAGTTCTTGATAAGTGTTCTTGAACCTTCCTTATCGATAAAATTTTGATATAAGATTCTACTTAGGTCAATTTGAAACAACGATATCTCCTAGAATATAAAGAGCTACGTGGTACATAACATATAAAATTAAAGGTATCTGAATCTAATTTCTAACACCACCAATATCGTGACAATCTAAATTCTGAGTAAAAAGTTATGGCTATTTTAGTAACCTGATACAGTCCTGTTACGAATTAGCCGACAAGAAAACATTAAAAAGCGTCGCTTTTGTATTTTTACCTCCAAGAACATCGCAAATGAATTTCTTGACTAGTAAAAGACTCAAAATAATCAGATTTTCATCTTTTAGATCATCATTCTCTTATCTCTCAAAACCTAGGCCAAAACGCTAAGGAAAAATCAAAGTAGAAGACTGCATTCAAGATTCTTTCAATCTTTTAAAAGATTATTCTTCAAGGTAAGTCTTTCTTCAAGAATTCCATTATTTTCAAGTCAAATTCCTCCATACAATTTTGAGTCACTAATGAAAATCATAATTCTTGGCCATAGAGATTTCAAGAAACTAATTCAAGAATTTGAAGAAATGTTTTCTTGATCGTTTACCTTCAAGCTAGGGTTTCAAGGATGCTAATCAAGTTTTTCTTCAATATTCTTCAAAAACCTTGTTCTTCCAGGTATGTAAGGCTATCATAGTGTTGGAATAGTTCATTCTCACTCCCTACATCTACTTTTAAATCAGTAAAAGAGAAATCTAGGATTTTACCCCTAGATTTTAGTATTCTTGAGATAAGTTGATTTGAGTTCTTGAGTTCATTGTTCTTCTAAAAATTCTATTCCTAATTATTTAGTTTCTATATTTTTATTGAGATCCTTGAGTTGATTTATTCATGTCTATAATTCAGCATGAACCCTATTTAGGGTCGTAAATCTTGAGAAGTTTTTCAATGCCAACATTTGAGTTTTAAACTGAGTTTTGAGGAAGTAAGTATGAGAATGAGAAGAGTCGTATACATGAGTTCCATATTGTTATTTATACTCTTGAGTCGAGTCGTTCATGCCCATAAATTCTGCATGAATTCCATCAGTTGAGTATCTTTGAGAGGGGTAGTATCTGCAAGTTCTAAATCTTTAGTATTAAGCTCCTAATCATTTTGAGATTATATTCCTAATCATGGGGCTACTACACGTTACCCATGAAGGTCCTTGAGTAGAGTAGTTCATGCCCATAATTTCGCATGAACCGTATGAATCGAGCAGCCTTGAGATTAGAGGTATCATTGAGTTTTTGAATTAAGTATTTTATGCCCATAATTCCACATGAACCCTCTGAGTCGAGCATTATTGAGATGAGTAGTATCATTGACTCCTTGAGTTGTCGTTGAGTTCCAAGTATTGAGTTCTATGCATGGCTATCGAAAACCTTAAATTGAGTCGTACACTTCCATAATCCGGCATGAACCACATTTTAAGAAGTCTTTTTACAAAATGTTTAAAACTTATTTGAAAGACTTGAGCATTGAGTTGAGGAAGAGTAGAGCTGAATTCATTTTCCTTAAAATAATATATTACAACTAAGTATTCCCAAGGGTAAATGTTTTTACATTTAATATGGGAGGAAACTGAGATTTTCAAAAGAGTTTTGAGCAATTTGAGTACCAACTCTTTTAAGAGCAAGATTTTTTGAGTAATGATCTGAAAAAACAGAAAGAGTTATGTTTTCAAACATATGAGCTAGTTATATTTTGGGAGTAGTATTGAGCACCGATATGAGGGAGAGTTCAGACAACTCACATCCCCCATAAACCATGTAGCCAATGTGGGTAGAAAGGGTCATACTTTTAAAATGATTCCTTAGTGCTTTTTAGCATAGACTAGTGGATCCACTTAGTTGAAAGGTTCAATACCCCAGCAAGGTATAAGATAGTTTTGGCAGCGTGGGTGAGACGCTGTATCATCACGTAGCTCATAGTGATGGATTTCGGTTAGAGAAACTCCTACAGAGTTATAGTGTATATTTGTATACAAACTGAGTTATTATTGTATTTTTCAATACATTGAGTTCCTATTTATTATTTTAAAAGATTTCCATATATTGTACCTTTTATTCTTGCTCTTTCATGAGTGGAGTATCTTGATTTGAGTACCTTTGAGTTAAGTATCATATCTTTGAGTTGAGTATCTAATCTTTGAGTTTAGTATATTGTTCTTGAGTTGAGTTTAGTTGAGTGAGTTGAGAAGAGTTAGGTATATTTCGTTTTTATCAAGTTCAAACTTATGTTTATGCTTTAGAATTTCCCTTACATACTCGTACATTCCACTCACTGAGCCATTTGTCCTGCATCGTTTCATGATGCACATACAGGTATTCAGGATCATCAACAGACATTTCGTTGGGGTCATGTGATATTCCAGTCAACTTTGGTGAGCCTTTTCATATTTCAGAGGACTTCACCTTTATCTTACACTTAGTAGTTTTGAGATGTCATGGGTCTTGTCCCGATATCCTTCTATAATAGTAAAGGCTTCATAGATACACAAAGTTGAGTAGTTTTCAATATGTATCTTCTTTGAGTTATTTTTTTCAAATTTTGATTTTATCTATTGAGTAGTTTTCAGATCTTTTTAAAGATTGAGTATTTGAGTTATTGAACTTAATCCAGTTTTAAGCTTTTGTATGCTTGAGATAGTCTTTCGCTTGTAGTCAGCCAGGATGAGGGTTCACTTGGGGACCAGTAATGGTTATCGAGTGCCGTCTATGTCCAGGGTATAGGTTCGGGTCGTGACAAACTTGGTATTAGAGCACAGAGTTCAAGTGTCCTAGGGTCTTGTTTATGGTTGTGAGGCCCCCACTTCTATAAATGAGGGACTATAGACATTTAAGAAAAGTTATTCTTTTTGCATACTCTCAATCATGCAATAGAGCTATGTCATAGAGATTTATTCATACTCGTGCGTTGTTCAGATTGTGTTACTCGAGAAAGAGAAAGGTGGTTCTCTCAGAACGTGCTTTAACTATAGGCAGTTGAACAAAGTCACAATCAATATTAAGTACCCTATCCCCAAAATTGATGACTTGTTTGACCAACATCAAGGTGCTAGTTATTTCTCGAAGATAGACCTCAGATCCTATTATCATCACCTTAGAGTTAGAGATAGTGACATCTCGAAAACTGCCTTCAGGGTCATAAGGTCCTAGTGGACGAGTGTTTCTGAATTTATATCCAGTAGTTGTAAGTTAGTATAGTAAGCGAGCAATCATATTGATATTCGGGTTTAGTTATAAATATTAAGCTTGAATTTAAGATGAGTTTCATGACCCAAAGAATGACAACATGAGGGTGATGATGCTAGTCTTGAGATTCGATCTAGAAAACTTGACATGAAGTAGGTGAGGAATTGAGGTGATAAGCTGCAATATGAGTGGTACAAGTGAGAGACCCTAACGCTTAGATAAGGGAAGTTAAGTGTGGCTAATTGACAAGAGTAACAAGAGCATTAAGATATGTGCCGTGATGGTATGTTACCAGATGAGGTTCCAATTAAGTTATAATTTTCCATGTGTGCCTAGATTGCATAATTGAATTCTCAACGTGGAATAGGTCTATAGCTTTCAAGTGTTAGCTCTAGACCTAAGGGGGAGATGATAAGATGATAAATCAAGTCTAGTGTTGAGAATTTCTTAAGGAGCTGGTTAGTAGGAGTCCATGGAGTTCTTAGAGTACTAAGCTTGAATGTGGTGTTGTTAAACATTAGGTGGTTCTTGATATAAGCCCAATGTGGTGGTAAAGAGTAAAAGTTTTGGGATGAGATTCTCTATAAAAATGTATAGAACCCAAACCTAAGGATTTAGGTTAAGTTTTATTTTAGTAAGAGCATACCATTAGACTTAGACCTTAGTAAGAGTAACCTCATTCCATACCCAGTCCAACCGTCATTTGTGGACGAATGATCCAAAGGGGGAGATATTGTAACACCCCATAATTTTTTTGAATTAAGCCTAGAATTATCCTCCATCGTGAGTAGGATTTTACCAAGGAATTAAAATTTTCCTAAGTGTGAAGGTCACTAGATGTAGCACCTCGTGTTCCAAAAAGAACTAGAGAGAGTTCATTCAAGTCATTCCTATGTTCCTTTAAGTTTTGGGTCAACTTCAAACGACCATAACTCTCAGTACATGATTATTTAGGTAGCCCATAAGATATAAAAATAGAGGTCTTTGAATTATCTTTCCAACGCAGCCGAGTTTGCTAAAATTTCGAGCTTGTATGAGGGAGATATTCCCGTTTGAAGTCGGGCTGTCCAAATAAGGAAAGTTACCCAAAAATAGTAAGGGTTATTTTGGTGGTTTCCTTACCCAATCGAATTTAAACGTTTTTAGTAAGGTTTTAGGAGTCTAAACTGATTAGAATCAATTTCATTCATCCCCAAAGCATTTAGGGTGTAGGGAGAAGATTCAAGAGGAGTAAAAGTTCAAATTTTGAAGTGTTCGTTCAAGAAATTCAAGATTTCGCCAAGAACCTAATTCTTTGAGGTATGTAAGCTTCCATAGTGTTGGTTTGTTCACCCACACACCAATCATGAGTTTCTTTTGCGAATCTATCCATAAATATTGAACAATTTAATTTTTTGATGAGTTCTTGATAAGTGTTCTTGAAGTTTCCTTATTGATTAAGTTTTGATGTAAGATTCTACTTGGGTCAACTTCAAACGATCGTATCTCCTAGAATATAAAGAGTTACGTGGCCCATAACCTATCAAATTAAAGGTATATGAATCTACTTTCCAACACCACAAATTTCACGTCAATCCAATTTCTGAGAAAAATGTTATGGCTATTTTAGTAACCTGATACAGTGCTGTTACGAATTAGCCGACGGGAAACATTAAAAAGCGTCGTTTTTGTATTTTTACCTCCAAGAAACCGTAAACGAATTTATTGACTAGTAAAAGGCTCAAAAAAATCACATTTTCATTTTTTAATTCATCATTCTCTTCTCTCTCAAACCCTAAGGTAAAATCAAAGTAGAAGATTGCATTCAAGATTCTTTTAATCTTTTTCAAGAGTCTTCTTCAAGGTAAGTCTTTCTCCAAGAATTCCATTCTTTTCAACTCAAATTACTCCATACAATTATGAATTACTAATAAAAATCCTAATTCTTGGCCATAGAGATTTGAAGAAACTAATTCAAGAATCTATAGAAAGGTTTTCTTGATCGTTTACCTTCAAGCTAGGATTTCAAGGCTTATAATCAAGTTCCTCTACAAGATTCTTCAAGAACCTTGTTATTCCAGGTATGTAAGGCTATCATAGTGTTGGACTAGTTCATCCTCACTCCCTACATCTACTTTCAAATCAGTAAAAGAGAAATCTAGTAGTTTACCCCTAAATTTGAGTATTCTTGAGATAAGTTGATTTGAGTTCTTGAGTTCATGGTTCTTTTAAAAATTCTATTCCTAATTATTGAGTTTCTATATTTTTATTGAGATACTTGAGTTGATTTGGTGATGTCTATAATTCAGCATGAACCCTATTTAGAGTTATAAAGCTTGAGAAGTTTTTCAAAGTCAACACTTGAGTTTTAAACTATGTTTTGAGGAAGTAAGTATGAGTATGAGAAGAATTGTACACATGAGTTCCATATTCTTTTTTAGACATTCGAGTCGAGTCATTCATGCCCATAAATTCCGCATGAACTCCATCAATTGAGTATCTTTGAGAGAGGTAGTATCTTCAAGTTCTAAGTCTTAATTATTGAGTTCCTAATCATTTTGGGATTATATTCCTAATCATGGGGCTACTACATGTTACCAATGAAGGTCCTTGAGTTGAGTAGTTCATGCTCATAATTCCGCATGAACCCTATGAGTCGAGCAGTCTTGAGAGGAGAGGTATCATTGAGTCCTTGAGTTAAGTAGTTCATGCCCATAATTCCACATCAACCCTCCAAGTCGAGCATTCTTGAGATGAGTAGTATCATTGACTCCTTGACTTTTAGAGTTGTTGAGTTCCAAGTATTGAGTTTTATGCATGGCTATTCATTCACGTCCATAATTCGGCATTAACCCTATTTTAAGAAGTCTTTCTACAAAATATTTTAAAACATGTTTTAAAGACTTGAGAACTGAGTTGAGAAGAGTAGAGCTGAGTTCATTTTCTTTAAAATGATATATGGGAAATAAGTATTTCCCAAGAGTAAATGTTTTTACATTTAAGATGAGAGGAAACTAAGATTTCCAAAAGAGTTTTGAGCAGTTTGAGTACCATCTCTTTTAAGAGAAATATTTTTGAGTAATAATCTCAAAACACATAAAGAGTTATGTTTTTAAATATATGAGCTAGTTATAATTTGGGAGTAGTATTGAGCATCGATATGGAGAAGAATTCAGACAACTCACAGCCCCCATAAACCATGTAGCCAACGTGGGTAGAAAAGGTTATACTCTTTAGATGATTCCTTAGTGTATTTTAGCATAGACTAGTGGATCCACTTAGTTGGGACGTTCTATACCCTGGCAAGGTATAAGATAGTTCTGATAGCGTAGACGAGATGTTTATCATCACATAGCTCATAGTGATGATTGTTGGTTAAAGAAACTCCCACATAGTTATATTGTATTTTTATATACAAACTGAGTTATTATTGTATTCTTCAATACATTGAGTTCCTATCTATTGTTTTAAAAGCTTTCCATATATCACACCTTTTATTGTGGCTTTATCTTAAGTTGAGTATCCTGAGTTAAGTATCTCGATTTGAGTACCTTTGAGTTAAGTATCATAAATTTGAGTTGAGTATCTAATCTTTGAGTTGAGTATCTTATTATTGAGTTGAGTTTAGTTGAGTGAGTTGTGAAGAGGTAAGTATGTTTTCTTTTTATCAAGTTCAAGCTTATATTTATGCTTTAGAATTCTCCTTACATGCTCGTACATTCCATGTACTGAGCCATTTGGCATGCATCATTTTGATGATGCAGATACAGGTATTCACGATCATCAACAAGCGTTTCGTTGAGGTCATGTGATATTCCAGTCTACTTTGGTGAGCCTTTTCATATTCCGGAGGACTTCTCCTTTATCTTACAGTTAGTATTTTTGAGATGTCGTGGGTCTTGTCCCGATATCCTTCTGTAATAGTAGAGGCTTCATAGATAGACAAAGTTGAGTAGTTTTCAGTATGTATCTTCTTTGAGTTATTTTTTTCAAACTCTGAGTTTATCTTTTGAGTAGTTTTCATATCTTTTTAAAGATTGAGTATTTGAGTTATTGAACTTAATCCACTTAATAAGCTTTTGTATGCTTGAGTTAGTCTTCCGCTTGTAGTCAACCAGGATGAGGATTCGCTTGGGGACCAGCAATGGTTCTCGAGTGCCGGCCAGCTCCAGGGTATAAGCTCGGGTCTTGACAGTTGTAATAGCTCGATTTGATTTTATACACCTTATATAAAGGAATAATATGTAAATACAAAAATAATAATTTGAAATACGTATGGTCAAATTAATCTTCCATCTTAATGTGGATAGAGGTAAACTTATTATTTTCACATAACAAATATTAGTTTAAAAATATCATTACTATTGAACCCTTTGGTTTCTTGTTTGAACTTTAATTTGAGAATCAAATTGAATGTATAAAAGAAATAAAGATCTATAACTGAGAATGTTCTTTTGACCTAAGTGATTGCCTAAGGTATTAATTTGATTAATGCTAGGTAATTTATCCGGGGTTTGCGTGGGCGTAAACAATCTCATTAAGCTTTTGAACATCCTATCCAATATTGGACTGTTGTAAGAAAAAAGAAAGGAGATTTTAGTGTGTTGTGAGAACATTTCAACAAAAATTAAATGATTTGACATCATCACGTATATCAAGAATTGTAAATATATAATGAATGATTAAAAATATATTGATATATAATCATTTTAATCTTTTACATACTTTATCATAATATATTTTTTGTGATATAATTGTCTTATTAATATTGGGTGATATTTTTATGAAGTGATGAAGCTTCACTTTTATTTTTATTTTTTTATACATGAAAAATATAGAATTTTGTAATTTTAAGGTTAGAATATACTCTTTGTGAAAAAAAAAGTTGTGAAAGTTTTCGAAAGTCAATACAAGTTAAAAATAAGTTAAGATCGTTAAAAATTTACCACAACAACATAAATAATATTTTTTATAGATAATCTACTTGTCGGAGGCAAAACGTTCACCATTTTTCATTGTTGTTACTTCGTTACTCAAATAAAATTTATAAAAGGAGAAAAATAAATTGAAACAACAGCAAAATAATAATGTTGACCTGGTTTAGAAATTCATACTTCATTAAATTTCTGCTCTCAAGTTCCTTCTAGATGCACTGTATGTGCAACTTTACAACTTTTTCAGAAATATGTATCTTGTTGCATTATGAAAGTAGAAGTAGATCAAAATGTTGGATTCTAAACTCAAGTAAAATAAATTTCTCAAACATGATAAAATTGGAAATGAGTCTAACCTAGATAACCCAAATGCACATCAATAATTTGGGAAAGGAAGGACAACAAATCTATGTTAATAGACAAAACTTTTGTAACTTAAGTTATTACTTTTATTTAGAGTAGATTTTGTTTGATACTCTTCAAATTAATCTTGCCAAAAATAGTCATAACTCACCCCAAAAATATTTAGAAGGGATGAATGAGAAGGAAAAATATCAAAAGGATGAAAGCCTTGTCCAAGTGAAATCATATACATGTTAAACGAAAAATTATAAATAAAATTTGAAGGAGACAACAAGATAGCATGAAAAAGAATAAATTAAAGGGAGATAACTATGAGATATCCAATGATGATATCAAATTATTCAAACTAGTATAGTCTATGTTTTGGGATAACATACATCAAAAAATTGACCAACACTTCAATCAACTTTTAATCTTTAAAGTACTCATAATATCTAGTGTTAAAATTTAGTAAAAATAGATAACGATAATTTAAAAATAATAAATATGGGCATGTAAAGTCATTTACTCTTGCAGTATGTTTTCAAGAACATGAAATCTCATCCTTGTATGCAAAGGAGTGACATTGTCGATGAAGAAATTAGACATCCCAGGAAGGGGCAACAATTTTATTTTTGACTCTATGACGATATTTGGGCTAGATTTGATGTATAACAGTGTTGAAATTAGACAACAAGTCACGCCTCGAGCCTACACCCTGGGTGGTACTAACACTCGAGAACCATTGCTATCCCCAAGCGAACCCTTGGCCTGACTAACTTACTCAGCGAAAGACTTTTACTCAACAAAGGTAAATCTATGTAATAAGCTAGAATGTTATAAATAAACATTCATTTGGCCAACAAGGCAACCTCAAGTCTCAACATAATAGAATGAAAATGAAAAGACTAAAGAACTAACATCTGACTATCTATGAATCCGTTAAAAAACTGAGATAGATGTCGGGACAAGACCCACGACATCCTAATGAACTAAAATGATAAACTAATGAAAAAGGGGATCCTCCGGAAGCACGGAGGCTCACCAACAACTCTGAAGCTCAATTAGATCAACGTTGTGCTGGATGCTTGAATCTGCATCATAAAAAGATGTAGGCCAACTAGCATCAGTACATTGAATGTAAGATCATGCGAGGGGAATACTAAATCAAGACATAAGCTTGAAAAGAACTGAAAGAACAAACCTGGTATCAACTTAACTGAACTGAACTGAACTCATTTCAATATAAAGTAGTATAAATAAGTGCATTATAAAGAAAAGTTTTAAAACATGGATATCAACTCTGTGTATTTAAAATACAATAGTAACTTTTTATGTATGCAAAGATACAATATAAACTCTGGACGTATATAAAAACACAAGTAACTCTGTGTATATAATAATACAAAATACTTATGTAGGCATTTTTCTAACCGACAACCATCACTTAAGAGCTATTGTGATGATACAACATTTTACCTCACGTTGCCAGGGCCGTCCTATACCTTTCCAAGAGCATAGAACCTGACTACTGAGTGGATCCACTAGTCTATGCTAAAAAGCAATAAGGAATTATCTAAAAAGTATGACCTTTTTGCTACCCATGGTGGGTACATGGTTTATGGGGGCTGGGAGTTGTCTGAACTCTACCCCATATCGGTGCTCAATACTACTCCCAAAATATGATACTAGCTCTTATGTTTAAAAACACAACTCTGTAGTTTGAGATAATTACTCAAAAACTATCCCTAAGGCTCTCGTGTTTCCTCTCTTGCTTATTGTGAAAACATTTACTCTTTACTGAAAAACTAGCTCAAAGGCTCATTTGGAAATCTCCGTTTCCTTTCTTATTTAAATGTGAAAACATTTTACTCTTTGGGAATACATAGTCCCAATATACTCTTTTGAAGAAATTAAACCTCGATCTTTAATCTTTACTCAACTCAATACTCAGGTCTTAAAACAAAGTTAAAACATTTGTAAAAGTCTTTTGGAAAGCTCTATGAACTCATCTTGACTTGGCTCTTATTTTTCCTTGAATTTGAATTTATGGATTCAAGGATGATGATTTGTGATAGAAAAAATCTAATGATGTTTAGGAATGTTTTTAATAGTTAAACATGAGAAGTGATCAAGAAATCATTAACTTGAAGCAAGTCTGCGATGCGGAGATGCATTTATATATTTGGTCGCGAAATAAATTTTGAGGCAGAATGGTTTGTGACCGCTCTGCGACGCGGAGGAAAATTCTATGAAATAGTGGGGTAAGTCCGCGTCGCGGACTTGGGCACCAGATTTGCCTGACTTTTTCCTTCTTCATTTTCTAACCTCAATTCGCCTAAATTCGATTCCTTTTCTCAAATTCTCTGTAGATTCAGATACCCAACACATGTACACCAAAATATAACTCAAACAACTCTAATAATCGACACTATAATCTCAAGAAACTCCTCAATCTCATCCCAATTAAAGAATGAGAGTAAATTCAAGAACACACATCAAGAACATTCAAACTTTCAACTTTTAGGACAAATTCACGCTGAATTAAACATGTTTGGCATGTGGGTGAATGAACCCAATGCTGTGTGAACTCACATACCTCGTAGGGATCAACTCTTGACGAAATCCACAAGAAAAACCTCAAGAACGATGAACTTTGGCTCTTTCTCCTCTTTTCTCCTCTTGCGTTCTTTCTCTAAAATCCCTAGCGTGAAGTCTTTGAATTTGTAAACTGACTAAATTCATTTTAGATCCCTAAGTAATTTCCAAAAACTAATTAATTTAATTGGGTAATGAAAAGACCGTAATACCCTTCTAAAATCTAGTTTCGACTTTCCTTATTTAGACAGTTCAACTTCAAATGGACAATCTCACTCATACGAACTCAAAATTGAGCAAACTCAACGGCGTTGGAAAGATAATTCAAAGATCTTTCCTACCGTATCTTGTAGCACACCTAACCCATCCTGATATAGGAGTTATGGTCATTTAAATTTTATCCAAAACTCATACTTAACTTAATTTTGTCAAATTTCCAGATTTTTCATTTTTTCCAAAAATGACTCTTTCTAATTCTAGATCTTTCTATTTATGGGGTGTTACAATATCTTCCCTTGGGAACATTTGTCCTCGAATGATATTATTCTTAGTCGGCTAAGGGTGTAACATATAACATTCAGCTCAAACACCCAACAAGCAAATCTAACACATCAAGCATATAAATTAAACAGTACTAAAAAGAGAATTAGTACCTTAATTTGGAACTTCTAGGGATTCGAAGAGATGTGGATATATCTTCTTCATATCTTCCTCAGTTTCCCAAGTAGCTTCCTCAACAAAGTGATTCTTCCAAAGAACTTTGACTGATGCTACCTCTTTTGTTCTCAACTTGCGAACTTGGCGATCTAGAGTCTGAATATGAATCTCCTCATAAGATAAGCTATCCTTGATTCCAATATCTTCAGTTGGTATGATCAATGAAGGATCGCCAATAGACTTTTTCAACATGGAGATGTGGAACACCGGATGAAGTGATGCTAACTCTTGTGTTAGCTCTAACTCATAAGCTGCATTGCCAATCCTCTTGGATATTCTATAAGGACCATTATACCGGGGACTAAGATTCCACTTCTTACAAAATCTCATAACACCATTTATGGGTGAAACTTTCAAGTAGACCCAATCATCTACTTCAAACTCTAAGTCCCTTCTCCTAATATTTGTGTTGTATTTCTGACAACTCTGCGCTGTTTTCAACCTCTCTTGAATAACTTTCACCTTCTCCATAGCTTGATGAATTAATTCTGGTCCTATCAACCCAGCTTCACCAACTTCAAACCATCCAATAGGAGATCTGCATTTTCTCCCATAAAGAGCTTCATATGGAGCCATCTGGATGTTAGAGTGGTAACTATTGTTATAAGCAAACTCAATGAGAGGTAGGTGATCATCCTAGTTACCTTTGAAATCAATCACACAGACACTCAACATATCTTCTAAAGTTTGAATAGTGTGCTCTGCTTGATTATCTGTCTGAGGATGAAAAACAGTACTCAAGTTCACCTTTAAACCCAAGCCTTTCTGAAAAGATTTCCAGAACTGTGCAGTAAATTGTGCTCCTCTGTCTGAAATAATCGATACCGGAACCCTATGAAGTTTGACTACCTCCTGAATATAAAACTTAGCATAATCTTCTACTGAATGGGTAATCTTTACTGGCAGAAAGTGGTCTAACTTGGTCATTCTATCAATAATCACCCAAATAGAATCATGCTGCCTGCGAGACCTTGGTAAACCTGTGATGAAATCCATATTGATCATCTCCTACTTCCATTCCAGAAGTTCTATAATCTGAGCTACACCATCGGGTCTTTGGTGCTTTACTTTAACTTGTTGACAATGCGGGCACTTAGCAACAAACTCTGCAATGACCTTCTTCATACTATTCCACAAAATATACCTCTCTCAAGTCATGATAGATCTTTGTGGAACCCGGATGGATGGAATATCTGGAGCAATGAGCTTCATCCATGATCCTCTCTTGGAGTTCATCCACCCTTGGTACACACAACCTACCCTGATACCTCAATACACCATCTCCCCCTTGTTCAAAAGCCATTACTTTTTGCTTATGAACATTTGCCTTCAACTCAAGCAAAATAGGGTCTTGGTGTTGCTTCTCTTTCACTTCTGACACCATGATGATTCAGCCCCATTCATTACCACTACTCCTCCTTCTGTGGAATCCATTAATCGAACTCCTAATCGTGCAAGTCTGTGCAGATCTTTTGCTAATTCTTTCTTATCTTCCTCAAAATAGGCGATACTACCCATAGATAACTTGCTCAAGGAATCAACAACAACATTAGCCTTACATGGGTGATATAAAATACTCATGTCATAATCCTTGAGTAATTCTAACCACCTCTTATGTCTGAGATGAAGCTCTTTCTGACTAAACACACACTAAAGACTCTTGTGATCAGTGAATACATCAAAATGAATACCATACAAATAATGACGCCATATTTTCAAAGCAAATACTACGATAAACAACTCCAAGTCATGGGTTGGATAGTTCTTCTCATGAACTTTCAATTTTCTGGAGGCATAAGCTATAACTTTGCCATTATGCATTAACACACAACCCAAACCAACTCTGGACGCATCACAATATACAACAAAGCCTTGCGTACCTTCTGGTAAGGTAAATACTTGGGCAATAGTCAACCTCTTTTTCAATTCCTTAAAGCTTTTCTCACAAGCTTCAGACCATTTAAACTTAACTATTTTCTGAGTTAACGTAGTCAAATGGGATGAAATAGATGAGAACCCCTCCACGAACCTTCTATAATATCCAGCCAATCCTAAGAAACTCCTAATGTCAGTTAGAGATGTGGGTCTAGGCCAATTCTATACTACCTCTCTTTTCTGAGTGTTAACTTTAATTCCCTCAACTGAAATAATGTGGCCTAAGAATTCCACAGACTCAAGCCAAAACTCACCCATAGAGAACTTGGCATACAACTCTCTATCCTTTAGAGTTTGGAGAACTATTCTGAGATGGCTAGCATGATCTTTCTCATTCCTCGAATAGATTAGTATGTCATTAATGAATACGATAACAAACATATCTAAATAAGGCTTGAATACTCTATTCATCATAAGGTCCATTAATGCTGCAGGCGCATTAGTTAAACCGAATGACATGACCAGAAACTCATAGTGACCATAACGGGTCCTGAATGCTGTCTTTAGAATATCACATTACTTTACTCTTTACTGATGGTAGCCAGATCTGAGGTCTATCTTAGAGAACCAAGTGGCACCTTGACGTTGATCGAAAAGATAATCAATTCTCGGAAGAGGATACTTATTCTTGATGGTAACCTTATTCAACTGGCGGTAATCTATACACATTTTAAGGGAACCATCATTCATCCTCACAAACAAGACCGGGCGTCCCAAGGTGAGACACTTAGTCGAATAAAACCTATCTAAAGGAGATCTTTCAATCGCTCCTTTAACTCTTTTAACTCTGCTGGTGCCATCCTATATGGCAGAATAGATATAGGACAAGTATCTGAAAGAAGGTCTATACCGAAGTCTATTTCTCTCTTAGGAGGGACTCCGAGAAGATCATCTGGAAAGACTTTTGGAAACTCTTTTACTACTGGAACTGACTGAATATGAGGTGTCTCAACACTAAAGTCATTAACTCGGACTAAGTGATAGAAACATCCCTTGGAAACTAACTTTCTTGGCTTAAGATATGAAATAAAATGACCCTTAGGCACTGCTGAACTGCTCTTCCACTCTATAACTGGCTTATTGTCGACTACTCGAGTTGTACAATCTATTGACGCATAACAGGCATGAAGCCAGTCCATACCTAGAATGACATCTAAAGCTATCATATCTAACTCAACTAAGTCATTCATGGTACTCTTGTGATTGACGAAAATGATACAATCACGATAGACTCTCCCTACTAGAATAGACTCACCAACAAGTGTAGAAATACTGAAGGGCTCAAGAAGTTGCTCAAGAAGAACATCAAAATTCATCGCAACATATGGAGTTACAAAGGATAAACTCGCTCCTGGATCTAGCAAAGCATAGACATTAAATTGAAAGACTTGGATCATACCAGTGACAACATCTAGAGAATCCTCTTGCTCTTGGCGATTAGTGATAGCATACAGAAGGTTTCCTCATCCGCCTGCCCCTAAAGTAGCTCCTCTAAATGCAACTCTGTCTGGTGGAGCAACTGAAGAAGATTGGGATCTATTGCCTGACCCCCATTACCATTACCTTACTTGTTCTTTGGACACTCTGGCATAAAATGACCATTTTGGCCACACTTGAAGCAGCCAATGGAGCCATCATGACACATCCCTAAGTGGTTCCTACCAGACTTAGCACATGAAGGAGGCTTACTACCTCTTTGTGCCATACTACCCTGAGAATAGGTAGGTTTAGCTTTGAAATTCTGACTATTGTACTCACATTTGTTCTTTGGTGCAAGTGCACTAGCAGATGATGGAGCAGGTCCCTTTTGTTTCAGTTGGAAGGATGACCGGTTAGCATTACTCTTCTGTTTCCCAAACTCATTCCCTGATGTCTTTGCCCTTTTAGTCTTAAACTCTTCTCTATCCCTCAGCTTGTCTTCCTCAACTTGTTGCACATGGATCATTAGCCTTGCTATGTCCATATCCCCAAACAACATTATTGTCTTACCTTCCTTTCTTGACTGGCGAGACAACCCAGCAACGGATAAACTCATCTTGCTCCTTATGTCAGCAACCATCTCCGGAGGATAGCGGGAAAGTTGTATGAACTTCAGACTATACTCATGAACGCTCAAAGAATCCTGCTTAAGAGTGAGGAACTTTCGTACCTTTGATTCTCTCAGTTCTCGGGGGAAGAAATGCCCCAAGAAGTCCTCCTCAAAACAAGACCAACTTGCAGGTGGTGCTCCATCAGCTCGGTTCTATTTTCATTGGTTGAACCATATCCTAGCGATACCCTTCATTTGGTATGCAACTAGTTCCACCCTCTCAACATCAGCAATATGCATTATCTAAAAAACCTTTTGAAGTTCTTCTACTAAGTTTTTTGGATCCTCTGTTACACTTGAACCCGTGAATCTTAGAGGTTTCATCCTTAAGAACTCACGGATCCTTGAAGTATCAACCACTTCCTGTCGATTCTCTCTTTGTTGCCCATCTTGGTTGGTCACAAAGACGACCTCTAGCAGCTCTTCGTGGAGGCATGATCAACTGAAAGACACGTGCAAGCACGAATTAGAGGAAACTTTTTAGAGATAAAACTCTAACGCATGAAATGAATATGAAAGAAGTAATATAGTTCCTAAGTGTTGAAGCCTCCTAATTATAGATGTGGCGCGCTTCACACCGATAACTAGGACTCTACAGACACGACTTCATAGACTCCCTAGGACTCTTGAACTCTATTCTCTGTTACCAAGTTTGTCACGAGCCGAGCCTATACCCTGGGCTGGACTGGCACTCGAGAACCATTGTTGTCCCTAAGTGAACCCTTGGCCTGACTTACTTACTCAGCGGAAGACTTTTACTCAACAAAGATAAATCTATGTAATAAGTTAGAATGTTATAAAGGAATATTCATCTGACCAATAAGGCAAACTCAAGTCTCAACATAATAGAATAAAAATGAAAAGACTAAAGAACTAACATATGACTGTCTATGAAGCCTCTAAGCAACTTAGATGGATGTCGAGACAACACCCACGACATCCTAATGAACTAAAATGATAAAGTAATGAAAAAGGGGATCCTCTGAAAGCAAGGAGGCTCACCAACAACACTGAAGCTCAACTGGATCAATGATGCACCAGATGCTGATCGTGGTTACCTGAATCTGCACCATAAAAACATGCAGGCCAACTAGCATCAGTACATTGAATGTACGAGCATGCGAGGGGAATACTAAAACAAGACATAAGCTTGAAAGGAACTGAAAGAACAAAACTGGTCTCAACTGAACTGAACTAAACTAACTTCAAAATAAAGTAGTATAAATAAGTGCATTATAAGGAAAAAATTTAAAACATGGATGTATTTAGAAATACAATAGTAACTCTGTATGTATGCAAATATACAATATAAACTCTGGATGTATATAAAAATACAAGTAACTCTGTGTATATAACATACAAAACACTTGTTTGGGAGTTTCTATAACCGACAACTATCACTTAAGATATATTGTGATGATACAACATTTTGCTTCATGCTGCCAGGGCCGTCCTATAACTTGCCAAGGGTATAGAACCTGACTACTAAGTGGATCCAGTAGTCTATGCTAAAAAGCACTAAGGAATCATCTAAAAAGTATGAGCCTTTTTCTACCTATGGTGGCTACATAGTTTATGGGGGCTGGGAGTTGTCTGAACTCTCCCCCATATCGGTGCTCAATACTCCTCCCAAAATATGATACTAGCTCTTATGTTTAAAAACATAACTCTATGGTTTGATATAATTACTCAAAAACTAGCCTGAAGGCTCTCTTGAAAATCAATGTTTCCTCTCTTGCTTAATTGTGAAAGCATTTACTCTTTACTGAAAACTAGCTAAAAGGCTCTTTTGGAAATCTCAGTTTACTTTCTTATTTATATGTAAAAATATTTTACTCTTTGGGAATACATAGTCCCGATATACTCTTATGAAGAAATGAAACTTCAATCTTTACTCTTTACTCAACTCAAAACTCAGGTCTTAAAACAAAGCTAAAACATTTGTAAAAGACTTTTGAAAAACTCTATGAACTCATCTTGACTTGGTTCTGAACTTTCCTTGAATTTGAATTTATGGATTCAAGGATGGTGATTTGTGATAGGAAAGATCTCATGATGTTTAGGAGTGTTTTTAGATAGTTAAACATGAGAAAAGATTAAGAAATCAATGTTTGGAAGCAAGTTTGCGATGCATTTAAATATTTGGTCGCGAAATAAATTTTGAGGCAGAATGGTTCGTGACTTCTCCGCAACGTGAAAAAAATTCGGTGAAATAGTGGGGAAAGTCCGCGACGCGGACTGGGGCACCTGATTTGCTCGAATTTTTCCTTCTTCATTTCTAACCCCAATTCGCCTAAATTCAATTCGGTTTCTCAAATTCTCTTTAGATTCAGATACCCAGCACATGTACACCAGAATCTAACTTAAACAACTCTAATAATTGACACTATAATCTCAAGAAACTCCTCAATCTCATCTCAATTCAAGATCATATATCAAGAACATTCAAACTTTCAACTTTTAGGACGAACTCATGCTGAATTAAACATATTTGGCTCGTGGGTGAACAAACCCAACGCTGAGTGAATTCCCATACCTCGTAGGGATCACCCCTTGACGAAATCCACAAGCAAAACCTCAAGAACGATGAACTTTGTCTCTTTCTCCTCTTTTCTCCTCTTGCATTCTTTCTCTAAAAACCCTAGCGTGAAATCTTTGAGTGCGTAAACTGACCAAATTCAGTTTAGACCCCTAATTAATTATCAAAAACGAATTAATTTAATTGGGTAATGAAAAGACCATAATACCTTTCTAAAATTCAGATTTGACTTTCCTTATTTAGACAGTACAACTTCAAATGGACATATTTCACTCATACGAACTTGAAACTTAGCAAACTCAGCGGCGTTGGAAATATAATTCAAAGATATTTCCTACAGTATTTTGTAGCACACCTATCTCATCCTGATCTAGGAGTTATGGTTGTTTGAAGTTGACCCAAAACTCATACTTAACTTAATTTTTTCAAATTTCCAAATTTTTTATTCTTTCCAAAAATGACTCTTTCTATTTCTAGCTCTTTCTAGTTGCGGGGTGTTACACAACATGACTTCAAACAATGAAGAAATTACCAACCTTGTAATCCATATTAGTAGCTTTCAACAAGAAATTGTGTTTTTTTTCTTCATAATACACATTCTTTTAACCAAAATAACACCAACTTAAAAAGCACTAAAGCAAACTTACCCTTCTTCTCCGATTTTTTTGAAGTTTAACATGTTTACTACAATAGAAAAATACTTTAGAAACCTTTTGACCAGACAACTCCCTTCCTCTTCTCCCGTGCTTTTCTTTTTTGTTCTTGAATAAATTTATTTCCTAGTCATTTTTTCCTCTACAGAATAAAAATATATATCATAAGATCCTTTTCCTGTTTAAACGCCCTATTTGTTTAATTTTTCTAGAGCCTACATGTAAATTTCAATTATCGTAAATCTACAATGAATGATTAAAAATATCTTTATAGCTAATAACCTTTATATTTGACATAATTTATCATAATATATGTTTGGTGATATAATTATTTTGTTAATATTGATTGGTGTTTTTTTGAAGCTATGAAGCATCACTTTTTCTATTTCTTTTACACGAAAAATATATAATCTGAGAATAGTGTGGTTAGAATATACTCCTTTATTGAAAGTTTATTATGTGAAAGCTTTCAAAAATCAATATAAGTTAAAAATAAGTTAAAACCGTTAAAAAATTTGCACCACAACAACAATTTTTTTTTAAAAAAATTGAGACATAATCTACTTGTCCAAGTCCAAATTTCACCACTTTTCATTATTATACTTTGTTACTAAAACATAATTTATAGAAGGAGAAAGATAAATTTGAAAAGACAAAAAAATAATATTTTAAAACCGTTTTAGAAATTCATTCTTTATTATACGGTTGCTCTCAAGGCCCTTCCAAATACTTCATATCTGTAACTTTACAACTTCTTCTGAAATATGTAGTTGTTGCATTATAACAATAAAAATAGATCAAAATATTAAATTTTAGACTTATGTTAAAAAGATATTCTCGAACATAAAAAATTGAAAATGAATCTAACCTTCCTAACTCAAATGCTCAGAGATGACTTGAGACAAGAAGGACAATATATCCATATTAAAAGACCGAACTTTTGTAGCTTATGTTATTAATTTTATTCAGAGTAGGTTTTGTTTCATATTCTTCAAATTAAGCATTCCAAAAAGTAGTCTTAACTCACCCAAAGATCATTTATAATGGTAGAATAAGAAGGAAAAAAAGAAAAAAATCTATTAAAAGGACAAAAGTCTTGTCCAAGTGAGATTATATATATGTTAAATGAAAATAATAATTACAATATTAAAGAGACAACAAAATAGTGAAAAAAGTATACATTAAAGAGAGTAAAATATGAGATATCTAATGAAGATAACAAATTATTCTAACCAGAATAGGACCTATGTTTTGAAATAACATACCTCAAATAATTGACTAACCCTTTAATAAGGATAATTTAAAAATCATAAAATATGGGCATACAAAGTCATTAACTCTCAGAAAAATTTCTCAAGAACAGAAAAATTCATCCTTATATCTGAAACAATGAAGATGTTGATGAAGAAATGAGAGGTCCCATGAAGGGGCGACAATTTTATTTTTGACTCTACGACGACAATTGGGTTGAAATTGATGTTTAATTGTCTTGAAATGGCACAACATAACTTCAAGCAACAGAGAAAGTACTAACCTTATAATCCATAGTAATAGCTTTTAACAACAATTTTTGTTTTTTGTTCATAATACACATTCTTCTAACCAAATTAACATCAACTAAAAAAACTCTAAAGCAGACTAACCCACTTTTCACCATCAACAATTTCATTCTCCTATGTTTTTTTGTAGAAAACCATAACAACATCTAAAGATCTTTTTTTCGTTTATATGCCCTATTTCTTCAAATTCTCCAAAGTCTACATGTAACTTTCAGTTATTCCTGTTAAACTTTATTATGATGCCATTAAAAGCTCTTGACGGTATAATCATAAATTCAGAATTAAAAGATAAATGAAACATCAATCAATTTGAGTGTAAACATAAATCGGTGGTAGATTAGTTACTAACCTCCTTAAATTTAGATTCTTATAATTTTATTAGATGTGGCTAGTTGAAATCATAAAGCTAGACAAATTAAAGTAAAGGATTATTACTTGAGCAAGAGAAAAGTAAAACACACTCATATTAGTACATTGTTGCATACCCAAAATTTGATAATTTATATGATGCTCAATGGTACAACAATATAGTAGATTCAAACAAAATTTATGCACCTATAATCAATACATTAATCTAAGAAATTATAAAAAAAAAAACACAAATTTTAGTTAAGATCTATAATTCAGAATACAATAAAATATACTATTGAAGTAGTAAATTTGAAACTTACTTACAAAGTAGAAAATACAATAAAATATATTATTGAAGTAGTAAATAGGAAACTTGCTCCCAAGATTATGAATGCTTTTAAATTTTCTTTTGAAGTTGTAAGCCTCCAAAAATTACCTTGTAAATAGTAAGACTTTGAAAGTTACTCCTGCTGAAGCTGAACTTATTATTCTTAAAATTACTTCTGAAGTAGTAAAGACTCCAAAATTTACTCCTTAAGTAGTAAGACTTTGAAAGTTATTCCTGATGTAGTAAAACTTTGGATTATACTCTTGAAGTTTAAAATTTTAATTTTACTCATGATGTAGTGAAACATTGATTTTTACTCCCAATATGATAAAACTTTATACATTGCTTCCAAAGTAGTAGAATTTTAAAATTTACTCCTAAAGTAGTGAAACTTGAACTTTTATTCACGAAGTAGTAAACTTTAATTTTTACTCTCAAAATGGTAAAACGATAAAATTTACTATCAAAATGTTATAACATTAAAATTTACTCCACAATTAGTTCAATTTTAAAAGTTTCCGTCACTTTACTTTCGAGAAATTTTAAAATATACTGCAGAAGTTGTAAAATCTTAATTTATACTCTCGAGTAGTAAACTTAAGCACTTTACTCCCGAGAGGTTCAATTTTAAATTTAAAGTAGTGAGAATATAAATTTACTTCTGAAGTAGTAAAACACTAAAAATATTTAAGAAATATTTTGAAGTAATGTCTTTTTGTGCTTAAGAATAGTAATGAATGTAGTATGTCAAGCACATTCAAATATCTAGAAGTGAATGAAAATATACCACAACTTACTTTGTGAATATAGAATAACAAAGAATATGCATGTTATATTTGTGGTATAAAAAATCAATGCAATACATACATATCATACATAGGGACATCTTGAATAATGTTGCAAAATATGTTAATGGTGAATCTCCCTGAAGGCCTCCATTTATCTTTATGTTTTAATTAAAATCTTTTATTTTGTGGTGCAAGTTGTTAACTCGAATTGGAACTCTTGATGAATTTCCAAAAGCAACATGTATCAGCTAAAATGAGAAATTTGTGGAATTCAATTCGTCTTGAAGTATCATATTTTTTGCAATTGATATATATATATCACTTGTCTATTCCCACCAAGACAAGTCAACCTTATCTCAACTAGAACGAAAGAAATGTGGAAATATAACACGAGATCAAGACAAATGTGGAAAACTTGTTCATTCTAAATAATACCCATAAACCTGATAGTCACATGTACAAGCCACTAATGAAAAATACAGAATTCGAAAGAAAAATGCAAGTCTTAAATGTCTTTGCTTCTCAAAATAAAGCATAATAAAAGGAAGAGGGGGCCCGCTCAGATAACAAGCAACTACCTCTCAAGTCCTTCAACGAGCCTTGAATGTCATGAGAAGAGGAAGAAGTAGATCACATGGGTCCGGGCTCAAAACCTACAAGGGGACGTACCAACAACATAGTACCCAACAAGCAACCTAATAAATAAGGCATATAGCTAGAAATCGAAAATGCTTACAGTCCAACCGAACCTCCTCAAACTACAATCTGCATAGATATTGGCCCAACCTAGCAAATCTACAATACCGGGCTCACAGGGACCAATATCTGTAGTTCAATTGTCACAAATCATCAATCAAATGAATCAAGTGAGTCAATCTCAAATTCAAGTAGTTTAGTCATACGCTACAAGTACATCAATCACAATTAGCAACAAAATCACGCAAAAGCATCGAAGGCATCAAGTAACAATAATCAATCTCTTGCCAAAACCATTTCTCATCAGCACAACATCACTAGCCAGAACCATTTTCCATCAGCTTTATATCAAATCACTAGCCGGAACATTTCCATCAGCTTTATATCAAATCACTATCCGGAACATTTTCCATCAGCTTTATAAACACTTGCGAGAAATGTCCTCAGCATAACCACACTCGTCAGCAAAGACCTTGACATCATAATTCATCAAGTGTTCCACAATCAATGCACACAAGCAACATCACACCACACAGAAGAGACAACAAATCATACATTTCAAGTCCACATTCATACTTTTAAGCATTTCATCAATCAATCAACAAGGCTCGGGATAAGGATATTCATATCATCATGATTATCACATAACATTTTTCATTTCAAGCCCTTTTTATTCATTTAGATGTATCAAGTTGACGATTAAACTCTTCACCTCATCCCCATTACTCTCAACACACAAGAAATGAAGAAAGTACACAAATTCTACTAGAATACAAGGTTTAGGAGATCACTTGCCTTAAATCAATCAAATAGCACTCCAAGAGTTGAGTCTTCCCCTTCCAAATCACTTCCAAAGTCACATAATCTATATACAAACAAGTATTCACAATCATTTTTCAAAAACAATAATACCCACATCAATTCTCTTGAAAATTGGATCAATAAATTCAAACCCCAATTTGAAAAAGAAGATTTGAATCCCACAGGGAGCGGTACGTGTTTAAGATTCCATAGGGAAGTACAAACATGTTCAAATCAGTCATAGGAATAAAAATGTACGAATAAAAACATCATTCAAATCAAGGGTGACACGAATGTCAAATGGGGGGTTTTGGTTTAAAATTATCAACTACAAAAAGTAATAAACAATACAAAATAACAATTATGAGATGGGTTCTTGGGATGTGATTCGATTATAGGCTAATATAGACAAATGAGTAATTGCAACTACTGGAAAATAGCTAAATATTAGTGAGTAAACTAGACTATAGAGGAGGTAAACTTTCTCTCGAACAGTTTATCCCGAATCAAGTCAATTTCTCTCGAACATCAACAAGCATGCAAAATAAGAACAACCTACACTTTAGTCCATTCACTCTCTCGAGCTAAATGTGTGGAAAAGGGTTTAAGATTCACTCTCTCGACCTGAACCCATGACAACCCAATACCCACAGACCATCAATCAATAATCTTAGTTTTAAAACCTCTCTCTCGAGCAAGCCAAAAACACAAGGGTAGAACTGCATTTGCAACTACAATTCTTAAATTAAACCACAATTAGTGATTGAAATCACTTCTAAATAGCATTTAAACTAACAATTAGCAATACCCATAAACTAAATCAGCCCATAATCACATAATCACACCTCAAGAATTGGGGTTTTAGCTAGACATTATAAAAAGATAAAAACCGTTACCAATTTGAGTTTCCATAAACTGGGTAAGATTGATTTCGTATTTACAATGATCCAAGTTGAAGAATCTCAAAGACCCACTTCCAATATGTCAAAAGTGAATAACTTTAATTCTTCAAAGCTAAGGAAAAACTAGAGAAACCTTGTCTCACAGTTCCAAACTTCTTAAAAATCTGTTCTAAAGAGTAATTGATCCTAAAATAAATGTTCAAAAATGTATTTATAGATGCCAAAAATGTGTTGCGAAGAGTCACTCGGCGAAGTAAGTTAGGCTCGCTGAACCACTCGGCGATTCGCCCTTTGGTCATTTCCATCGCCTCTCTGCCTTGGCCTTCAGCATCCTCAAGGTTTGTAACTTTGGGCGATCCAACACTGCATCGCAGAATTACTCGGCAATCCGCCGATTGCTTCTTTCTCTCGCCGACTTGGTTCTTTCCTTCAGTCCTTGGCACACTAGAACTTTAGGCAGTCAAGTAGCCATTTAGCGACTCGCCAAGTGGACTTGGCAATCACCAGGCTTTCTTTTCTTCATTCTTTCAGCTTACTTCGTTCCTTTTTGTAAATTTGTGTCCTTGCTTTGTTACTCAATCTATATACCTGGAAATCAAGGGTTTAACATCATTTATTGGCACAAAGTAAGCATTTGAGGACACTAAATCTATATAAATAAATCCCTAAATGAGTCCAAATCTTGGACTCATCAACACCCTTAACTTAAACTTTTGTTGTCCTCAAGTAAAACTCAAGTTTAGTAGTTCAGAAAGGATGTCTCAAACAGTGCACAAGACTCAATCATGAATGCACACAACAAGACTTAAACTACTCATGCAAGGATCAATTGTGCACTCAAAGGTTCAAGTTGTGACACACCATTACCAAAGATTCTCAAGTTCACAATACTTGCTTCAAATGCAAGTTCAAGTTCAACAAAGGTACTCAAATGCCCTCACACAAAGATGATTCCATATTCACACACAATTGTTCAACAATTTATAGCTCTGCAATCACACACAACTCTCACACTCACAAAGATGAACACATGCCTGACTTCACCCATAGGTTTGCCCTTATTTTCCAATCAACATTCGCTTCAGCTGACTCAAGATAAAAAAAGGTCTTTTCAAGGCTTGTAACGTAGCTGAATGCAAAGGTATGGTCATTTAGGCTCAGTGGCTGCTATCCTCAGGAAATGTGGTATTAACAACACTTTCTTTCCCTTTTCTTCAACATTTTCACTCATGCTCAAAATTCACCCCATTATTCACTTCTCATGGAATACCGGACACCCCATTTCATTTGCAACTTTAACAATTTTATTTCACAACTTTTGTAACACCTCGAAAACCTGACTTAGAAAAAATTTGCAGAAACTTACTTGAAGCAGTGAAGCACGACAGGGTTTACGCACCGTGATAGGGTCCACTGTACGTCGACCTGCCCGTGGTCTTGACTTGGATCCAACCAAGCCCAGATATCAGACCAGGGGACCCTTCACGGGCCGTGGTCTTGATGACGGTTCGTTAGGGCGTCTGTGGTCACTTAGGCAGTAGCCCCCCTAGCCTAGCCCTTCGACCCCCGCACCTAAGTGAGGACCACAGAGACCTTCACAGTCTGTGGTCCTCCATACGGTCTGTGGGAGCATCCGTGAAAGCCAGCCAGAAAACCATCAAACCTGAGCCTCCAGACCTCAGCCCAAGTGAGGACCACGGGGACCTTCAGGGTCCGTGGTCCTCCACACGGGCAGTGGTAGGACTCGTGGACCTAACCCTCTGAACCTCGGGACCAAGTGAAGACCACGAGGGCCTTCACGGTCCGTGGTCCCTTTCACGATCCGTGAAGGTGGCTGTGGTCAACCCTGTCAACAGTTAATGTCAGGGGTCTTTTGGTCTTTTTCTATTTCATTGGATCTCTAAACTACGTCATTTTAACCCTAAACTACGTGGTTTTAATTAGTTTTAGCCTAGAAATATAACTAGAACTTACCTAAGTCATATCTTTTATCAAAACTTAGAAAATTAGAAGCGAAAGAGGAGAAAAGGTCGAGCAACCCTAGTTCAAGAACGCAGCAAGTTTCCTCCTATTCCAGCCCTGAAATCAAAGGATTTCTCAGTGGAATTCGTCACCAAGTATGTGGGATTTCACTAGTGGGTTACTTTTGCCCATTAGGTCTCTAGAATTCAGTCAGATTCTTGATTCCTTATTAATAACTAGACCTAGGGTTTCTAGAACTTCAGCAGACTATCATTAATAAGTTATTTATATGTACCAAATCAGATTATCATGTTATTACTTCGTTCCTGCATGAATTTCAGAACCCTAGCTTGGTAGTTCTTTAGTTCTTGGATTACATATGCTAGGTCAGATATTTCAATACTACAGATATATATGCCTCATTTTTCGAATGCATTACTTTTAGTATATTAATGTGCATTCTTAGTTTGCATGTCAATTTTGAGCTATCCAGTTTATTACAGAAATTCAGTCATAATGCGTTAATCACTTTATCCATTGGGAGTAGCATAATACCGAGTTAGACTAGGGTCAATCACCCATATAGTCCCAGAACTACGAGCCACGTAGGTTGTAAGTCCTCTCTGTGGGCACCATTTTAGTGATCACGCCAGCATGCCTCTAAATCTTTGGCCGGGTGTATTGGGTCCTCTCGATGAGGTGTATACATCAGACTCCACATTTAGCTCATGTGGTTTTATTATCGATTATTAGTAGCTCCCATAGTCAAGTTAGAATTCAGTGCATTGACCATATTTCAGTACAGTCAGTATCCAGTCTCAACATGTTATAAATTTGGTCATTGCATTCAGTTTGCTCAATATTCAGTATCTATATCCTGTTCAGATTATGCTCTTGCTTTATTGCTTGTTAAGTTATGTGTTTATTTCAGCTTTACTCTATCATGCATGCTCAGTACGTTTCAAGTACTGACGTGTACTCTACGCTACATCTTCTCGTGATGTAGGTTCAGGTTCTCATCATCCAAATCACGCTTAGATTGGTTTCCGACTTCCAGTTCAGCAGCATCCATGGTAAGTACTTATTCTTCGAGGACAATAGTCATGTTATCTTTCAGTTTTCATTATTTTAGTTTCAGTTTTGCTAGACTTAGCTGGGGCATGTCCCAGCACTTTTAGTCTGTTAGAGGCTATATTCAGACATCGTTAGATTCAACTTAGTATTTGAGTTTGATGTTTCTTTTGTATTAAACTCTCAGATTTGATATTCAGTTTTAGTCTATGGGTATTCCCCATCATATTGGATTTACTTATTACTAGCTTTCACAATAGTTTTATATCTCAGTTTATCTTTAGTATGCTCATGATTATGCCAACAGGGTTAGCTTGGGGTCACTTGTGATCCTAGGTCCCGTGTCAGCGTCTTAGGGGTAGCTCGGGGTGTGACAAATTTTTCTTTCTTTTTCTTATTCATTCTTCTTTTTTTTTCTCTTTTTTTTTGTATGGAGGGTTTCCATCTTTCTCAAAACCATGGATCAAGGGGAACTTCGTTGCACTTCTTGATTTACCTTATCTTTTCATCACACCCCAAACTTAGGCTCTTGGCTTAAGTTGGCTATTCAAACAAACCATATTTCATGAGGATTATGGGTGAATAGGTAAAGAGGGGTTACAATTTCATCAAGTTTCTTTCAAGAAAAGGATAAGGCTAAAAAAGGGTTTCAAGCAAAGTTCACACACTCACAAGGTTGACCACAAAAGAGATATATTGTCAAATTGTTCCACTCTTAAAAATATTTTCCTAAGATCATTTCAAGAGCTTGCATCACTTAGTCAACCAGACCAACGGGGAAAATACTAGGTGTCATCACACAAGTTTCACGGTAAGCTCATCACACAAGGCATTGGCACCAATATCAAACAAAACTCCACATTTTCGCTAGTGTGCATTGTTCATCACAAGAGACTCATTTGACATTCAGCTAGTCACAACGAGATGCAAAAAGTTCACATATTGTCTATGAAACTTCATTTGGCCTCATCGTAGCTGAACATTTATTTTTGTTCGATTAAGAGCACTATTCAAGTCATCGATATTGATCATGACTGACTCACAAATTTGCACAAGAACAACCACATTCAAACTCAACAAGAGGTGGCAATTTTTTTTAGAAAGGTCAAAAACCATTTGCATTCAAAATACGCGGAGCCGCAAGCTCAAACATCCACAAAACAGTGTCAAAACACAATTCAAACACAAAAAGCCAATATTTACAAAAATAATAATAATAAGATGTAGGTATGGAAATACCTCACCCCATCACAAATAAAAAAAGTAGAAATTTGTCCTCAAATGTAACAAAATACTAAAAAGTCAATAAAAATGACAGAGAGAAAGGTAAAGAAGGGTCCTGTCTACACAGTCGCTCCATCTGTCGGGGCATTTGTGCCAGGTATAGCATCAGCAGCACTTGATCCACTAGGGCCTGCCATGGACGTCTCTGTCAGCAATGTCTGAATCACTGAATGTACACACTGCTTAATTACTTGACTTGCCCCCTCTTTTTTAAGCAAGGGGGAAGTGGTGCAAGCAAGCGTAGTGGAACCTATTAGAATAAAAAATAGTGCAGCTCGATCAGTATAAGAATAAAGCCAGAACTTTTGGAACACCTATAGGCATTAAATGAAAGAACGAATTAAATACTATATTTCACTTTGAGGTGGAAACGTAACAATTTTTTTTATTGTCTTTATAATATTCATATTGGTTTTTATTGTATTTATTGTATCGTCTTCTCAAGGTCAGGTAGGTCTCCATAGATGGTCTTTTCTGGCACCTCTATCTACTCCTCGTCAGTCTCTTCCTCTGACTCATTAACTCCCACATCATCTATCGGCACGTCTCTGGTGGTGGCCGGAGGGATAAGAAGCTGAGGCATCCACATCATCTGCTGCCTCCAATAGTGAAGTGAAGTCAGTGGACTTCAAGTAGTCCACATCCTTTCTCATATTTGCGACCTCGTCATTCAAAGCCGTCACCTCAGAATCGACCCCCTGTCGGCTCTCAATAGTCTCTACTCTCACAGTGAGAGTGTCAATAGATCCTCGGAAGGGCTTAAGTGTAGCTAGGATAACACTCCTAATCCTCCACGGCATAACAACCTCCAATCGGGTAGCCCTCACATCCGCCGAATGGGCTAAGTTCCCCCATCTTCAGGATCATGGCCTGAGTGATCTTAATGGGCTGGGAAGCAGCGGAAGAACTGGGAGTCTGGGAGGAAATAGAAGTACCAAAAGGCCCGGAGGTCGGAGTAGGCAAAGATGCCTCTGCAGGTATAGAATCAACGTCTACCTCCGGGGATACATCCACCGGAGTTGCTCTCCTCTTGTCTGCCTCCTCCCGAGTGTACTCGGCCTCTATATGCTAGATGTTAGTGGAAGATGTAGGAATGACCTTGATATCCCTCTTCTCATAACGAGGAACTCCAGCACGCCGGCACAACTCTGTTATCAAGACCGGCAATGGAAGGGATGTCTGATGTTGTTTGGCCCTCATGGCCATCTCCTGCTGAATAATCAATCCCAAGTTAAGCCTCTTCTTTGCTATGATCGACCCTAGACAGGTTGCCTTTGCATGGCAGAGAATAGACTCATTCTGTGAAGGCATGATGGAGCTGCAGATGAATCTGAACCAGTACCATGCAACTACATTCAAGTCTTTCTTCTCTATCTGGACTCCTGCCTCAATCCACCTCAGGGTGGTATCATAAATAAGAAGAAGAAGCCAGCCCTTTAGGTCATCCAGGAACTTAACTATCGCTAGGACCTCATATTCCTGCTCGAATCCTGTGGCTTTCTCAAAGACAGTGTTTATGTGATCGCTTCTACATCCAACTTTTTTTCCTCGAACCATGACAGACTTCACCAATCTGAAGGCACTGGCCTTCTTCTTTCCCTAAAGAACCAGATCACCATAAGCAAAATAGAACTCACGGACCCAAGTGGGGATATATGGGCCTTGGGGCTTGGGGCTTGGTGAAGATATCGAATCTATGCCACCTGAATGTGTCAAATAAGAGAGAGTACTTACCCTCTAAGCTCTCTATGGACATCAACTTTTCTTCCAAAATTGTCCTCCGTCCCTCGGATTTTAATCTCTTGAGAAGCCGGGGAGAAGGACCATGTACTGATGGCGCATGGACCACAATCGGTATCTCAGCTGGCACTGTAGCAGCTGTAGGAGGGGTGGCCTCTGGAACTCTTGACGAATCTGGGTGAGACCTAGCACAAATCTCTGCCCGCCGGGACTGTAGAGGCTGATCGTTATTCGACTCAGAAAATGTAGCCTGGGAGTCAAAGGACTCTCCCTCGCTGCCGGAGTTGTGCTTTGGAACCTCAAATACAACTTTTTTGACCTTGCCTTTCCTCCATTTGGAGGTTCCTTCCTTCCCTTTTTAGAAGAGGTAGCTGCCCCCTCGTTGATGACTATGCCCTGTGCTCTTTTTTGGGGCGACATGTCTAAATTGGTCCTAGCCATCTATGCAAAAACATCGTAGAAAGTTAGAAACATTTCAAAAAAAATCACAGAGAATATAATGCAGACAGACTCGCCGAACTGATCGGTGAATCACCAATTCACTTTGGCGAATCATATCAGGCTAGCTGAAAGGATTTGCCTAAAATATTTACAAAAAAATGGCATGTCGGCAATGGGAAAGGCCTTTTGGTGAGTCGTCGACATCTTTCAGCGAGCACAGATTAGCCCATCGAAATTTATTGTATATTTTAGGGGTTAGGGTTGCATAAAAGGTGCTCAAAGTAGACTTTCGCCGAGTCACTGAGTGCACTTGGCGAACTCAGGCTTCTCGCCAAAAGTTACAGAACCGAAAGCGTAAAAAACCATAAAATTAAAGGCGATCAAGAGGGGTTCGGTGAATCGCCAAGTGGTTCGGCGAGCTTGACCCAGCTCGCCCAACTGCCCAACGTGCCTAATTTCTACCCCAACTTCCAAATCAACCCCGTAGCGCCCGAAAAGAAAATCAAACCAAATACTTATTGAATTAGACTCAGAACCATAAAACCCATGCCACCGGGGTACTCAAAATTTATTCGATTTGGCCAAAATTGGTGATTTGACGACTTAATCCCTAAAAATGACGTCAAATGCTCCATCATTGGGCAAAACACGTCATTTAGCACAAATATAGGTTAATCAGACTTCACCTGACTAGACCCAACAACAATTAAGCACAACCCAACAATTTTGATTAATTTAAAGGCACAAAACTCGAGAAATTACAATTAGGCATTTTAGGCATGATAATCAAAATTAAAAAATAGGCAGGCAAGCACACAAATACAAATTCAGAGAGGCCCAGCACAGTTCGAAATAATTTATTACAATGCAATTGAGTTTACTTGCTAATTACGGATTTTGGGGTTCGTAAAACCAACCTTAGATGTCGTATATACAATTTGAAATGCTAGGTGGCAAAGATTTCCAACTCTAAACACAAGATTGATAACTAGGAAGCGGTAACATGCAAAAATATCAGAAATATAGTGAGAGTGTGCTTTTGTGAAGTTAAAAAGTGAGGGAATGCGAGAGAGTTTGAAATTTTAAACCTTTGGCCTTTTAAAAACTGTGCAGTTCTTGCCCTTTCGATGACATTATTTTTCTTCATCAAACCACTTAGCGACACGCCAAGTGTGTACTTACCTCACAGAGTTTTATAGGACCTCCAGTTAACCTGGGGTTCCAAACAGCGGGCTAAGTCGAGATTGCTGACCTATTCAGCGATCCGCAGACTAGTCCATGGGTTTGCGGAGTTTTTGATACACCGTGAATTTATGATAATTTTAATACATTTCACTTAGGATTTGTGCGTGTCTAGGGCCTTTTTGTATTGGTTTTTATGTGTTTCTATCATGTTTTGCATGAAAGATGTTTAGGCGCGGAAGTAAAAGATAGCTAAAAGAAATGCAAAATACGACATCTACGGAGGTGATCTACAGACCGTAGGACTATTGACGCTCTATAGATGGTGACCGCAGATCAGCAAGCAAGGCATGGAAGATAACTCAAGAAAATATGACCAAGTGTGGAACCACGGTAGCCATTGACGGTCCATAGATTGATCTACAGACCGAACTACTGATTCCTAGAATGATACTGTGAAGGTTCTAGTACCTGATGTTTGAAGATTCTAAGTGTGGAGCTACAAAGAGGGATTGACGTACCATAGATTGATCTATGGTCCGTATTGGAGTTCCCTCGTTTGTTTCAGAGAAGCTGATTTTTCGAAGCTGAAATATTTTCTAAGTCCTGGCTGACGTAAGGGAATCACGGACCGTAGATCCATTGATGGTCCGGGAGTCAGTCTCGAGGAATGAAGACGCGTTCCTGAACAAATTTTCCTTATTTTGTTTCTCTTTTAATTTAGGACTTGTTTTCTATAAATAGGGCATATAAACCTCATTTTTGGGGTTAGATTTTATTACTTTTATTCTAGTTTTTAACTTGGGAGATTAATTTGCAACTTGAGCAATTCCTAATTACCTAAGTTCGTTTTTAAAGATTTGGGTGTTGCTATTCAACTTGAATTTCTGTGTTTATTATTCTTCTTACGTAAGTTCATAATTCTTTCATCTAAAACAATGAAGTATGTTTATATGATTATGGGTAACTAAACTCCACAACTAGGGTTGTGGGAACTATAAGCGATTAACAAAGTATGAATAGTAACTAAGCAATTCTTGAATAGTGTTGTTGCATGTATTGATAATTCTTTCGTTTAGAAGTCTTTTTAACGAGTGCATGTTTTAGAACTCGCCTTGTTGCTACTTTCCGGACCAAGGAGGTAATCAACAAGAAAAGAATTATCAACATAGATTTAGTGTGATACTATCTAATAGGCTAGTGTTGATTGGTGCGAAGCAATAACTAAGCCAAACATCGATGTGATGTCTAATATGAGATAAAGGTAAGGGTTAGTAAATTATACACACGTAGCCGGACCAAGGTGCGGGGTGAGATTCTCTAGATGCCGGATCAAGGATTTAGAGATACCTAACTTATCACTTTAAATGCAGTACACTAGGAAAGGATTGAAATTATTAGGATTACTGCGTTATGAGTTTGTGGGGAACACATATACCCTAGTTAAGTCTCTCATCTTGATAACAACCAAAATTGACTTTTGTTTACCGATTACTTACTTACTTCTTACAATTTCTTTCTCAAATCTACCCCCTTTTAATTACTTGTTTCTGAAAGTAATTTGACTAAACAAATATAATTGTTGGTTAAAGTGAAGTCTAAACCATTTTTCTCATGGGATCAACCCCAACCTACAAGTTGGGTTCTTTACTTGATAACAATCGCTTATGATTCTTTAGGGAGATGTAATTTGAGTATATCAAATTTTTGCACCGCTACCGGGGAGGTGCCCAAGCCTACACATGCCAAAGGTAAGAGGCACAGTTCTAGCCGCACTGAGGAGGAAAAAGCCCAAAAGAGACAGCGTAGGCAGGAGAAGGAGGGTAAGAAGGCTTCGATATTAGATGAAGAGTTGCGCCAGCAGAGGGTGCATGAGAGTGCTGCAGGGACATCGAGTTCTGCCCTAGTTGTAGAGGTCCCGCCTGTTGAGAGGGACAATGTGAGCATTACTGAGGGTGCTATGATGGTTGATGTGGGTACTACTGAAGGTGACCCAAATATTGTTTCGACGGGCTTCAAGAAATCGGACCCTCTTGCTTGTTGATGAGTTTTCGACGCTATGTGCCACTGGTTTACTTCACCCAATCCATTATCTTTTATTGTTTTGTATGCATTGGGGACAATCACATCTGTTTTTGTTGGGGGTGGGGTAAATGGATTGTGAGTGATAGGGTGAAGTCTGAGTAACCCAACTCATAATCCTCTCTTGGGGTTTTCTTGCCTGTGTTCTTTTTCCTCGAGAGACCATTTAATTTCTGTTGAACCGGCATGTGCTAGGATCATATGTGTAGAAGCATGAAAAAAAGAATGAAGCATGATGGCTTATAAAAAAAATTCTGAAAAGAAAAAAAATTATACCCATCCAAATTTTGTGATGTGTGCTAGAATTAGCAGGCTAAGATAAGTTGAATGTGTTGGCTCTGAGTATGACATGATAATGAATCAATTTGATGGCATGACTTAAACTAAAACTTGAACTAGGTAATCTGATAATTTGATAATGAAATTATGTGCCATTAGTGTGTGAGAATCATTGGTTGTTCAAACAGTTTTGTGCTAATCTAGAACTTGCCTGGTTAGTCCTACTTAGACAATTTACTCTAGAGGCTAGCAAGTGATCATAGGCTCTTGTTCTTATAAGTCCACAAATTGCCTAAACAAAGAATCCAACCAAATTAAATAAATGCTCCCTTTGATCCAAATGCTTTGAGCCTAAATTATACCATTTCTTTCTAAACCCCTAACTCACCTTCCCATAATCTACTATGTTGTCCCCAGTCCCTCCTTGGACATGTGCACCTCGACTTAGGCCAAAAACCTAAGTTGAGGGTGGCTAATGTAAAGGGTAACCTCAATCTTGGACCTAATCCGACATTGGGCATTGCGTAGCTCAACCAATGGAAAATCCATTAGTTGAGGGTGGCTATGAAAGAGGAAACTGAAAGAAAAATGCGTATGAAAAGAGTTGAATGTTGAGAAAGAGAAATAAAAAGAGAGGAAAGGATGTGACTTGTTGAAATCTAAAGAAAAGAATAAAACGCAAGAAAAAGATGAAAGTGAAAAAATAAAGAACTACAAAGTCTAAAGTCACATCCATGTTTGAAGAAAATCAAAGGAAAGAAGGTAAAATGGTAGGATATCAAAAATAGGGCATAAAGAGGTTGAAAGCCTACTGTAATGTCAAAGAGGGAAGAAAGTCACTAAGAAATACCCAAATGTACCACACTTGACCCTGAGCCTACGTTACAAGCCAAGAAAGTCCTATAATGATCCTAGAATCTAGTTTAAAGAGTCTAAGCAATGAAAATAAGGGCAAGCCTATGGTATTGAACATTTACTGTACTTGAAGTTACTTCTGAGTGTGAGTGTTGAATGAATCCTTGTAAGCAAATTCATATTCAACGAGTGAAAAAGGGATTTCGTTTGAAGTAAGGGCACTCGTTACATTTTCGGAAAGTTGGTACCTTGGTGATAGTGAAACACTGTATGGTATGTGTTGGTTGGTCGATCTTTGTCATACTTTGACTCGCATGAATTAGCTTGTCGATTCTAAACGAGAAGATTTTGCACCAGAAAAGAGAGTTGGGATAGAGAGCCATTCGATTGCTTGTGCTTAAATTGCTTGCTTCTATACAAGTGTCGTTTAGAGTCTTAGTGCGTGGCTTGAGGACAAACAATGAATTTAAGTTGAGGGTAATGATATACCGTGAGTTTATGGTATTTTTAATACATTTCACTTAAGAGTGGTGTGTGTCTAGGGCCTTTTTGTATTGCTTTTTATGTGTTTCTATCATGTTTTGCAGGAAAGATGTTTAGGCACGAAAATAAAGAGAGAGTTGAAAGAAATGCAGAACACGGCATCTACGGAGGTGATCTATAGACCATAGGTCCATTGACTCTCCGTAGATAGTGATTGTAGATCAGCAAGCAAGGCATGAAAGACAACTCAGGGAAATATGACCAAGTGTGGAACCGCGGTGGCCATTGACGATCCGTTGATTGATCTACGGACCGTACAGCTGATCCGTAGAATGATACTGCGAGGGTTCTAGTACTTGATGTTTGAAGAGTCTAAGTGTGGAGCTATGGAGAGGGAGTGACGGACCGTAGATCCATCTACGGTCCATACTGGAGTTCCATCGTTTGTTTCAGAGAAGCTGATTTTTGGAAGCTGAAATATTTTCTAAGTCCTGGATGACGGAAGGGACTGACGGACCGTAGATCCATTGACGGTCCATGAGTCAGTCTCGTGGGATGAAGACGCGTGCCTGAACAAATTTTCCTTATTTTGTTTCCTTTTTAATTTAGGACTTGTTTTCTATAAATAGGGCATGTAAACCTCATTTTTGGGGTTATATTTTATTACTTTTATTCTAGTTCTTGACTTGGGAGATTAACTTAAGCAATTCCTAATTTCCTAAGTTCGTTTTTAATGATTTGGGTGTTGCAATTCAAGTTGAATTTCTGGGTATATTATTCTTCTTACGTAAGTTTATAATTCTTTCATCTAAAACAATGAAGTATGTTCATATGATTATGGGTAACTAAATTCCACAACTAGGGTTGTGGGAACCATGAGCGATTAAAAAAGTATGAATAATAACTAAGCAATTCTTGAATAGTGTTATTGCATGTATTGATAATTCTTTAGTTTAAAAGTCTTTTTAACGAGTGCATGCGTTAGAACTCGCCTTGTTGCTACTTGTCGGACCAAGGAGGTAATCTACAAGAAAAGAATTATCAACATAGATTTTGTGTGATACTATCTAATAGGCTAGTGTCTATTTGTGCGAAGTAATAACTAAGTCAAACATCCATATGATGTCTAATATGAGGTAAAGGTAAGGGTTAGTAAATTATACACACGTAGCCGGACCAAGTTGCGGGGTGAAATTCTCAAGATGACGGACCAAGGATTTAGAGATACCTAACTTATCACTTTGCATATAGTACACTAAGAAAGGATTGCTATTACTAGGATTACTGCGTTATGAGCTTGTGGGGAACACGTATACTCTAGTTAATTCTCTCATCTTGATAACAACCGAAATTGACTTTTGTTTACTAATTACTTACTAACTTCTTACAATTTGTTTCACAAATCACCCCTTTTAATTACTTGTTTCTGGAAGTAATTTGACTAAACAAGTATAATTGTTGGTAAAAGGGAAGTCTAAACCATTTTCCTCGTGGGATCTACCCCAACCTACAAGTTGGGTTCTTTAGTTGATAGCGATTGCTTATGCTTCTTTAGGGAGGTGTAATTTGAGTGTATCAGTTTTCAGACTCCAATTTCAAAATTTCTTAAGTCCAACGGCGGTCCAAGTTGGGCTCGTCGACTTCTTCGGCGAGTTGCTGACTAAACAATTTACTCGCCAACCTGAATTGCTCAAACACATTCTACACTTCAACCTGCACAATCAACACACGATTATTCCAAAAACATAAAGAAAGCAATAAAACTTGGGTTGCTTCCTAAGAAGCGCCTTAGTTAACGTCGTGGCTCAACGCAAGTCCCCACTCTAACTTTACTCCTGGGGTGGAGATGAGACAACACATAACCCATTTGGGTCTCAAGTAGCTAAATAGATATGGAATGGAAAGTCGTCATCTAATTAAGCAGTGAGACATTCTCTTTTATCTCTTTCAACACTCTATCATATTTTTCGACTTTGTGGAGAATGAGTGAGAGCATCTTTTCTACATGTCCACCCTCGTACGCCTTTGATTTTCTATGCTCAAGAGAGGTAATGTACATATCTTTCTTTTGGTACAGTACTTCCAATTCCACGATCTTTCTAGCCAAGAGATCCAGATGAGTCAGCAGTGTGGCCAAGACCTAGTCCTTCTCTGTCTCATTGTTGGTCTTGGCCATGTGATCAAGGAGTTGGGATTCTATTGCATAGGGTAGTCGTGTGAGACCAGCTGGAGAAATTTGGTCAGCCACTCCTCTGTTCTCAGGACCACAACCTCTATAGAAGTAGTCCAGTAGCATCTTATCTGGGATTCCATGAGTTGGGTATTGCAACAATAGTGTCTTAAATCTCAGCCACAACTCATGGATTGACTCACCATCCAACTGCCTGAATCTTAGGATGTTATACCTAAGAATCATCATTTTCGAAGAAGCGTAGCTCACTTGGCTTACATTACTACAAGACATGCTCCTTTCTTCTATTCTAAATAAGCAACATGCAAACTGTCACACCCCGAGCAACCCCCGAGACGAAGACACGGGACCTAGGATCACAAGTGACCCTAAGCTAACCCTGTTGGCATAATCATGAGCATACTAAAGATAAACTGAGAAATAAAACTATTGCGGAAGCTAATAATAAGTAAATCTGAAATGATGGGGAATACCTATATACTAAAACTGAATATCAAATCTGAGAGTTTAATACAAAAGAAACATCAAACACAAATACTAAGCTAAATCTAACTATGTTTGGATATAGCCTCTAACTGACTAGAACTGCTGGGACATGCCCCAGCTAAGTCTAGCAAAACTGAAACTAAAATATGAAAACTGAAACATAACATGACTATTGTCCTCGAAGAATGAGGACTCACCACTTATGCTACTGAACTGGAGATCGAGAACCTATCTAAGCGTGATTTGGATTCTCATAACCTAAACCTACATCACGAGAAGATGTAATGCAGACTATGCGTCAGTACTTGAAAGATACTGAGCATGCATGTTAGAGTAAAGCTGAAATAAACACATAACTGAACATGCAATAAAGCAAGAGCATAATCTAAACATAATATAGATGTTGAATACTGAGCTAACTGAATGCAATGACCAAATTTATAGCATGCTGAGATTGAATACGGATTGTATTGAAATATGGTCAATGCAATGGAGTCTGACTGGACTGTGGGAGCTACTAATAACCGATAATAAAACTACATGAGCTAAATGTGGAGTCCGATGTATACGCCCCATCGAGAGGACCCAATATACCCGGCAAAATGTGTAGAGTCATGTTCGCGTGATCACTAAAATGATACCCACAGAGGGGACTTACTACCTACGTGGCTCGTAGTTCTGGGACTATATGGGTGACTGACCCTAGTCCAACTCGGTATTATGCTACTCCCAACATATTAAATGATTAACATATTATGACTGAATTTCTGTAATATACCAGATAGCTCAAACTGACATGTAAACTGAGAACGCGCAATAATATACTGATAATGACACATTCAAGACTGAGGCATGTATATCTGAAATATCTGACCTAGCATACGTTATTCAATAACTAAAGAACTACCAAGCTAGGGTTCTGAAATTCATGCAAGAAACGAAGTAATAACATGATAATCTGATTTGGAACTTATAAATAACTAATTCATTCTAATCTTCCTGAAGTTCTAGAAACCCTAGGTCTAGTTAATAATATGGAATGAAGAATCTGACTGAATTCTAGGGACCTAATGGGCGAAAGGAACCAACTAGTGAAATCCCACATACCTGGTGACGAATTCCACGAAGAAATCTTTCAATTTCTGGGATGGAACTGATGGAACCTTGTTGAGTTCTTGAACTAGGGTTACTCGACCTTTTTTCCTCTTTTGCTTCTAATTTTCTATGTTTTGATGAAAGATCTGACCTAGGTCAGTTCTAGTTATATTTCTAGGCTAAAACTAATCAAAACCACGTATTTTAAGGTTAAAACGACATACTTTAGAGGTCCAACGAAACAGGAAAAGACTAAAAGACAGCTGATCTAAAGCTGTAGAAGGGTTAACCACGACCCCTTTCACGGACCGTGAAAGGGACTACGGACCGTGAAGGCCATCGTGGTCTTCACTTGGTCCTGTGGTTCTGAAGGCTTGGTCCACGAGCCATTACGACAGCCCGTGTGGAGGACCACATACCGTGTAGGTCCTTGTGGTTCTCACTTAGGCTGAGGTCTGGTGGCTCAGGTCTAGGAGGCCTACTGGATAGGCTTCACGGACACCCGCACGACCCATGTGAAGGACCACTGGCCGTGAAGGTCCCCATGGTCTTCACTTGGGCATGGTGGTCTAAGGGGCTGGCTAGGGAAGCTACTGGTTCTTTACGACGGACACCAACACGGCCTGTTGTCAAGACCACGGTCCGTGAAGGCATCTGTTGTCTGACATCTAGGCCTGGTGGAGTGTAACTCCAAACCACGGGCAGGTCTACGGACTATGGACCCTATTACGGTCTGTGAACCCTGTTGTGGTTCACTGCTTCAGGTAACTTTCTGCCAAAAAAATTGTAGGTCTGGTTTTCGAGGTGTTACAATATCTCCCCCTTGGGATCATTCATCCTCGAATGAAGACTAAACTAACTGAAATGTAGGGGATGAGCTGCAACCCTACCACTAAACACTGGAAACTGACTGAACCAAGTTCCAAAAACATGCAAATACGCTGAAAATGTAAGTACAAACTGAAGGAACATGATACTAAGACTGATTTCACGCATAATGACTGAAAACCTGAAGAGGAACTACTACCTCAAGCTGGAGTGGAATCGGAAGAAAAGAGGTGAGGATACTTGGATTACATGGCTGCTTCTGCTTCCCAAGTAGCTCCCTCTACGTACTGACTCCTCCATAAAACCTTGACTGAAGCGACTTCTTTGTTTCTCAATCTTCTAACCTGACGATCAAGAATCTGAACTGGTATATCCTCATATGAAAGACTATATTTCACAGTCACACTCTCTAATGGCACTACGGATGCTGGATCACCCACACACTTCTTCAGTAGTGAAATGTGAAAGACTGGATGCACAGCTGTTAATTCTACTGGCAACTCTAACTCATAAGCCACTTTACCAATCCTTTTTCAGAATCTTGTAAGGGCCTACCTATCTGGGACTGGGCTTCCTTTTCTTTCCAAATCTCATCACCCCTTTCATAGGTGAAAATTTCAAGAAAACCCAATCATCAACTTGGAACTCTAGTTCCCTTCTCCTTACATCTACATAAGACTTCTGGCGACTCTGGCTGTCTTAAGTCTATCTCCAATGAGTTGCACTTTCTCCGTAGCATAAAGGACTGAATCCGGCCCTATCAAGGCTGCTTCACCTACTTCAAACCAACCAACAGGAGATCTGCATCTATGCCCATTCAGTGCCTCATAAGGAGCCATATAAATGCTGGAATGGTAACTATTATTGTAGGTGAACTCTTTTAAAGGAAGGTGATCATCCTAACAACCCTTGAAGTCAATCACACAAGCTCTCAACATGTCCTCTAAGGTCTGAATGGTACGCTCTGCCTGACCATCCGTCTGTGGGTGGAATGTTGTGCTAAGGTTAACCTGAATACCAAGACCCTTCTGAAATGACTTCCAGAAATAAGAGGTAAACTGAGGACCTCTATCTGAGATCATAGACAAAGGAAACCTATGCAATCTGACTATCTCATTAATGTAAAGCTTGGCGTAGTCCTCTGCCGTATCTGTAGTCTTGACCGCCAAAAAGCGAGAAGACTTAATAACTCTGTCAATTATTACCCAAATAGAGTCATGTTGTCTGGGAGTACTAGGTAAACATGTGATGAAGTCCATGTTGATCACTTCCCACTTCCAAGTAGGAATGTCAATCTCTTGAGTCATACCTCCTGGTTTCTGATGTTCTACCTTAACTTGCTGGCAATTAGGGCACTTAGCCACAAAATCTGCTATATCTCCTTTCATACCATTACACCAATAGACTTCCCGCAGATCATGGTACATCTTTGTGGCGCCTGGATGAATAGAGTATCTGGAGTTATGGGGTTCTGCAGGAATCTGCTGCCTCAACTCACCCACATTAGGAACACAAAGTCGGCCCTGATAGCGAAGCACACCATCTCCCCCTTGGGAGAAAACCTCAACTCTCTGTTGATGGATTGTACCCTTGAGTTCGAGCAATATCGGATCACTGTCTTGCTTTTCCTTAACCTCCACTAGCAATGAAGATTCCGATCCATTTTGAACTGTCACAACACCATCTGATATGCTCATAAGTGGAACTCCTAAACGAGCAAGCCTATGAACATCCTCTGCTAGCTCTTTTCTTTCTTCCTCAACATGTGCTACACTACCCATAGATACTCAGCTAAGGGCATCTGCTACTACATTTGCCTTACCAGGATGGTAAAGCACACTCATGTCATAATCCTTGAGAAACTCAAGCCATCTTCTCTGGCGAAGATTCAACTCCTTCTGGGTGAACACATACTGGAGGCTTTTATGATCTGAGAACACATCTACATGAACACCATACAAGTAGTGTCTCCAAATCTTGAGTGCAAACACCATTGCTGCAAGCTCGAGGTCATGAGTTGGACAGTTCTTCTCATGCACCTTAATCTATCTAGAAGCATATGTTATGGCCTTACGTCGCTGCATTAACACACAGCCTGGGCCAACCTTGGATGCATCACAATAAATCACATATCTGTCGAACCCTCTGGTAGAGTCAAAATAGGAGCTGTAGTCAACCTAGTTTTCAATTCTGTGAAGCTTTTCTCACAATCATTTGACCACTAAAATTTGACCATCTTCTGAGTCAACCTAGTCAATGGTGAGGCTATGATGAAAATCCTTCCATGAACCTTTTGTAATAACCCGTTAGACCTAAGAAACTTTTGATATCTGCAGGAGAGGTCGGTCTGGGCCATTGTTTCACTACGTCTATTTTCTAGGAATCTACTCGGATCCCTTCGCTGGATATGCCCAAGGAAAGCAACTGATTGTAACCAATACTCATACTTGTTAAATTTTGCAAATAACTGGCTATCTTTGAGAGTTTGTAGAACAACTCTTAAATGACTCGCATATTCTTCCTCATTTCTAGAGTAAATGAGGATATCATCAATAAAGATGATAATGAACAAGTACAAATACTGCTTGAACACTATGTTCATCAAATCCATGAAAGTTGCAGGGGCATTGGTTAGTCCAAATGACATAACTACAAATACATAATGACCATACCGAGTTCTGAAGGCTGTCTTCGGAATGTGACTATCTTTGACCTTGAGCTGATGATAACCTGCTCTAAGGTCTATCTTCGAGAAATGACTAGCACCCTAAAGTTGGTCAAACAAGTCATCAATCCTGGGGATGGGATACTTATTTTTGATTGTGACCTTATTCAACTGCCTATAGTCAACGCACATCTCGAGTGTACCATTTTTCTTCTTCACAAATAACACTGGTGTACCCCACGCTTTGTCTAAAAGTCTTTCAACTGCTCTTTCAATTCCTTAAGCTCAGATAAAGCCATTCGGTAAGAAGGGATAGATATACGCTGGGTATCTAGAAGGTGATCAATCCCAAAGTCGATTTTCCTTTCGAGAGGAACTTCTGGAAACTCATTAACCATAGGAATTGACTCAAGAGTTGGGGTTTCTGAGCTTGAATCCTTAACCTGAACTAGATGATAGAGAAAACTCGAACTAGATGATAGAGACAACCCTTAGAGATCATTTTTCTGGCCTTAAGGTAAGAAATGGATCGACCCATAGGCGCTAAGCTACTACCCTTCCATTCTAAGATTGGTTCGTTTGGAATCTGAAAACGAACAATCATAGTTCTACAATCAGGTAAGGCATAACATGAATGTAACCAATCCATGCCTAGAATGACATCGAAGTCTACCATTTCTAACTCTACAAGATCTGCTGAGGTCTTCTGAGAGACTGTGACAGGGCAATTTCTGTATACCCATCTAGCTATAACTGGGTCACTGACTGGAGTCGAGACTGAGAAAGGTTCTGAAAGAATTTTGGACTAATATCAAACTTAACTGCTATAAAAAGAGTTACAAAGGAAAGAGTAGCCCCTGGATCTAACAAAGCATAAACGTCGAGATCAAAGACTCGTAATGTACCAGTGACTACATTAGGAGAATCTTCCTGATCCTGGAGAGCCTGAAGAACATAGAGCCTATTTTGGCACTGTCCGCCACCTGTACCAGAAGAGTTACCATGCTGAGTGGGGTGACCTGGTGATGCTGCTGAAGTTGTTGACTGAGCTCTACCATTATTACCTCATTGACCCTGTTTAGAAGGGCAATCCCTTAACCTGTGACCAAACTGACCACACCCAAAGCATCATTCCTTCCCTGCAAGGCACTCGCCTGGATGGTTCTTACCATAATTAGGGCAAGTTGGGTAGGTTTTGGTACCTGAAATACTTCTCTGAGACTTAGAGCCTGATGCCCTACTTTTCTGATCTTGTCTGAACTTTAAGGATGGAACACTAGCTGATGAAGGTGCTGGAGTTGAAAATTTATGCTGACCCTGTGAGCGATTTCCACCACCCGATTTCTACGGAGAATAGTCATAGTTTCCGATCCAAGCCTTTTTGTTATCCTTGGCCTGTTCCCTAAGCTTAACACCCTCAACCTGCTGAGCGTGAGTCATAAGCCTAGAGAGGCTCATATTTCCCAGCAGCATAGCATTCCTACATTCTGTCTTCACCAAGTCTGACACTCCATATAGAAACTTGTTCATCTGAGCTCTAGAATCAGCAAACATGTGAGGAGCACACCTGGAGAGTTGGGTAAACTTGAGCCCATACTCTTGGACTGTCATGCTACCTTGCCTTAAGTTCACATATTCCCGAGCTTTTGCCTTCCTTAGCTCTCTTGGGGAAAACCTATCCAGAAAGGTCTCACTAAAGAAATCCCAAGATATAGGAGTTGAATATGTACCCTGTTCTCCTTCCACTGAGTATACCAGATATGAGCTACATCCTTAAGTTGGCAAGATGCTAACTCAACCCAATCATTCCCAGTTACCTGCATCACTTCAAAAGATCTTGCTAACCTCATCGGTGAAGTTTTGGGGATCTTCTCCAACCTGTGATCCTAAGAAATCTGGCGGATTCATCCTAACAAAGTCTCAAAATCTAGCTGTAGCTAACCCAACATTAGTATTTATCAAAACTAGATCCCGAAATTCTGCATTCGAATCTTCTTGATCTGGGACTGGAGGAGCTGCGTTTGTGTTCTTGGCAGTCGCATTCCTGGCGTTAGCTCTACGAGGAGGCATGATCACTAAAATGTAGAACGTCGAGTTAGAATGGAATTAGATCATACCTTACACATGATAAGAGTAACAATCAAATGAAGATTTTTCTAATACACTTCGTAGCCTCCATCTCATCAGATGTGGTGCACTTCACACCCATGAAAAAGACTCTACTTAGTGTGGCTATTCAGACATCCTAGGACACTTAAATCTAGTGCTCTAATACCAAGTTTGTCACGCCCCGAGCTACCCCCGAGATGCGGACACGGGACCTAGGATCACAAGTGATCCCAAGCTAACCCTATTGGCATAATCATGAGCATACTAAAGATAAACCGAGAAATAAAGTTATTGCGAAAGTTAATAATAAGTAAATCTGAAATGCTGGGGAATACCCATATACTAAAACTGAATATGAAATCTGAGAGTTTAATACAAAAGAAACATCAAACACAAATACTAAGTTGAATCTGACTATGTTTGAATATAGCCTCTAACAGCCTAGAAGTTCTGGGATATGCCCCAGCTAAGTCTAGCAAACCTGAAACTAAAATATGAAAAATGAAAGATAACATGACTATTGTCTTCGAATAATGAGGACTCAGCATTAATGTTGCTAAACTGGAGATCGAGAATCGATCTAAGTAAGATATTGATGTTGAGAACCTAAACCTAGATCATGAGAAGATGTAGTGCATAGTATGCATCAGTACTTGAAAGGTACTGACCATGCATAATAGAGTAAAGCTGAAATAAACACATAACTCAACAAGCAATAAAGAAAAAGCATAATCTGAACATGATATAGATACTGAATACTGAGCAAACTGAATGCAATGACCAAATTTATAACATGTTGAGATTGAATACTGACTGTACTAAAATATGGTCAATCCAATGGAATCTGACTGGACTGTGGGAGCTAATAATAACCGATAATAAAATCACATGAGCTAAATGTGGAGTCCGATGTTTACACCCCATCGAGAGGACCCAATACACCCAGCTAAAGGGGTAGAGGCATGCTGGCATGATCACTAAAATGATGCCCACAGAAGGGACTTACAACCTACGTGGCTCGTAGTTCTAGGACTATATGTGTGTCTGACCCTAGTCCAACTCGGTATTATACTACTCCTAATAGATTAAATGATTAACACATTATGACTGAATTTCTGTAATATACTAGATAGCTCAAAACTGACATACAAATTGAGAATGTGCAATAATATACTGATAATGGCACATTCTAGACTGAGGCATGTATATCTGAAATATCTGACCTAGCATATGTAATTCAAGAACCAAAGAACTACCAAGCTAGGGTTCTGAAATTCATGCAAGAAATGAAGTAATAACATGATAATCTGATTTGGAAAATATAAATAACTTATTCATAATAATCTCCTGAAATTCTAGAAACCCTAAGGCTAGTTAATAATAGGGAATCAATAATCTGACTGAATTCTAGGGAACTAATGGGCGAACGGAACCCACTAGTGAAATCCCATAGACCTGGTGACGAATTTCACGAAGAAATCTTTCGATTTCGGGGCTGGAACTGATGGAACCTTGTTGTGTTCTTGTACTAGGGTTGCTCGACCTTTTTTCCTCTTTTGCTTCTAATTTTCTAAGTTTTGATGAAAGATCTCACTTAGGTACGCTCTATTTATGTTTCTGGGATAAAACTAATCAAAACCACATAGTTTAGGGTTAAAAGGACCTAGTTTAGAGGTCCAACAAAATAGGAAAAGACTAAAAGACCCCTGACTTAAAGCTACACACGGGCTTACCACGGCCCCTTTCATGAACCGTGAAGGCCCTTATGGTCTTCACATGGTCCTGTGGTTTTGAAGGCTTGGTCCACGAGCCACTATCATAGCCCGTGTGGAGGACCACGGACCGTGAAGGCCCTCGTGGTCCTCACTTGACCTGAGGTCTGGGAGGCCTACTGGTTAGGCTTCACAGACGCTACCACGACTCGTGAGAAGGACCACGGACCATGAAGGTCCCCTTGGTCTTCACTTGGGCGTGGGGGTCTAAGGGGCTGGCTAGGGAGGCTATTGGTTCTGTACGACAGACACCACTACGACCCGTTGAGATCACAGTCCGTGAAGGCGTCAGTGGTCTGACATTTGGGTCTGGTGGAGTTTAACTCCAGACCATGGGCAGGTCTACGGACCGTGGATCCACGGTCCGTGAACCCTGCCGTGGTTCAATGCTTCAGGTAACTTTTTGCAAAAAAAATTCGAGGTCTGGTTTTCGAGGTGTTACACAAACAAAAACTAAAAGTAAATAGATTCAACTATGACTAAAAAGAACAAAATTCAACTTCACCAAAAGAATCTTAAACAACACCACTCCCCGGTAGTGACGCCATTTTGATTAATAATGTTTCAAAGACACTTCATCCAATTCTAAGCGTCAACAATCGTTAATCAGCATATAACCCAACTAAATGAGTTGGGGTCGAATCCCACAGGGAGGGGTACGTGTTTGAGATTCAATAGGGAAGTACGAACATGTTCAAATCAGTCATATGAATAAAAATGTATGAATATAACATCATTCAAATCAGGGGGTAACACGAATGTCAAATGGGGGGGGGGGTTTGGTTTGATATTATCAACTACAAACAACAATAAACAATACGAAATAACAAGAATGAGATGGGTTCTTGGGATGTGATTCGATTATAGGATAATATAGACAAATGGGTAATTGCAACTATTGGAAAATAGCTAAATATTAGTGAGTAAGCTAGACTATAGAGGAGGTAAACTTTCTCTATCAACCAATCTCTGGGCTCTAATGAAGGATATAACTTTTCTAGGGTAATAACCACTAGCACCGTCCACTCAATTCTCTAGACACCAAACAACGCTAAGGTCACAGTCTTAGCATAACAATCAAGAATAACATTATAAAAAGAGAGTCAATCCATACCCAAGAAAATGTCAAAGTCTACCATCCACGAAAGGACAAAGTCTACCCAAGTATCAAACCCGACCAAAGAAACAAGACGGGATTGATACACTCGATCCACCACTAAGGATTCACCCACTGGTCTAGAAACAAGAATAGGCAGAGGCATGCAATCGGACATCATATCAAACCCAACTGCAAAATAGTTAGACACATATGAGAAAATAGATATCAAATCAAACAATACAAATACATGTCGATGGCAAACAAGGATAATACATGTGTTCACAACATCAGAAGTCTCACCCTCAAGCCTCTTTGGGAAAGCATAACACTGACCCTCACGACCTCCTGCAGTTTTAGTAGAACCACTACCTCCATCCTACATAGCAGGATCACCCCTACCAGAAATCCTGTCAACTCTTCCTCGACCCCTGGTCGGAGGCACTGAATCCCTAGCTGGAGGAGCTGAATAAGAACACTAAGGTTCTAAATGAGTCTGAAGAGGAAACTATCGCATCAGATTACCTAGATCCCCACAAGTAAAGAAACATCTCGACACCAATAATTATTGCTCTAAACCAGATGAACTACTATGGCCACCTCAGCCAGAACCGTAAGACTCTCAAGTTGACTACCCAGTCTCAGCTGCTGGCATAGAAGCATGAACGGATCCACAGGGCTAAAAGGAACTACTACCTCTATGTGAACCTCTGCCTCTAGATGAGGGACCAGAACCTGATAACTTACTAGAAGAATAGGCTCTTTTGGGATCCCCAAACTCCTCTAAGATTTTACCTCTTTGGTGGTGCTCACAATGGACTGGAAGGAAGCCTCTCTCTGGCTGCTCTGAACATATAAGATCTTACAGAGAAAGTCATCCTTCTCATAAATCTTTGAACTATATTTGCCTCATTCGGAACAATAGTCATAGCATGCCTAGAAGGCTCACAGAAACGGGTTTCATTCTCGGTTACAAACAAACTGCCCTGAGTCAAGCTCTCAAATCTTCATCGACTTTCCTTACACGCTTCAAGGAATGAAATGATTATGGAAGGGACTAAAGAACACATCCCACTCTGTCGGAGGATATCCAAGTGGTCCAGACCTCACAAAAGTCCTCCACCACTCTCTGGTATGACTAGAAAGCTGGAGTGCAACAAACTGAACACCATGAGCGTCCGTCATACTAACTGCTTCAAGTATCTCATGGAACAAAAGTCAAGAACTCATGAGCATCCTCTCTCTTACGACACTAAAATTGGGTGGTTTCATCTTCTGAAACCTCTCATACACTATTGATCAACCACTTTCAGAATAACCTCGGGAGTAATTTGTGCACCAATAGCTGGTGCAAGAACCATTAGTGGTTGGCCACCTGAATGTGAATACTCGAAGTCTGTTGTTGACCTAGCGTTTACGCCCTACCCTCGTCTAACAACCCTGTGGCGTACCTCTCGAACCACCTTGAGAGAAGTTCTCCAGTAGACCTAACATCCTCAACAAAGTCTCCTGAAACAAAGGAGCTCCAAACTTGGTAGGAATCTGTTCCTCAACAACTTCAACGGTTGGCTCAGAAGAAGTTTCTCTAGACCTACCTCTGGATGGTACTGCACCACGAGCATAACCTCTAACCAGTACTACTCCACGAGCACGTCTTTTAGCTCGGGCCCTACCACTACCCATTTGTAGGGTCTCAACAACAGTCTCTGGGACTGGATCCGTTCTACCACCGGAAATAGAAGCTCTGGTCCTCAGCATTTGCCGAAACAACATATGGAAACTCAGCACTTGCGAGAGTAACCACGGAGGATAAGGAAGGATGAATAAACGAAAATTCCCTAACAATTTTTGTAGCCTCTTGAAGATAAGTACACCCGTCTCCATACATATTCTCAAGAATATACTTAGACTTGGCTCGTACACTCGTGAGACCTATAAACCTGGGGTTTTGATACCATTTGTCACAACCCAAAAATGGGTGTGATGGCACTTGTCTATTCCCATCAAGACAAGTCAGCCTCAACTAAATGAAAGAAATGCGTTAATATAAAGAGAGAACAAGACAAAGGAAGGAAACTTATTCATTCTAAACAATATCCCATAACCTAGTTGTCACGTGTACAAACCAATATTGAAATATACAGAATTCTAAAGAAAAATACAAGTCTTAAATGACTTTGCTTTTAAAATAGAACAAAGAATAATAATAAGAAAAGGAGACCTGCCGAGATGAGAAATAGCTACCTCTCAAATCCTTCAATGAGCCTTGAATGTCAAGAGAAGAAGAAGAAGATCACACGGGTCCGGGCTTGGAACCTACACAAAAGTAGAACCAAGGGGTGAGTACAAAGAACACGGTACCCAACAAGCAACCTAATAAACAAGACATTTATATATAAATCGAATATGTAACATCTCGCAATTAGAAAGAACTAGAAGAAAATTTAAAATCTGGAAATAGGTATTTTTGGAAAGTATAAGGAAATCTGGAAAATTTTAAGTAAGTTAAAGTGAGTTTTTGGTCAACTTCAAACAGTCATAACTCCTATCTCAGAATGAGTTAGGTGTAGTTCCAGATATCGTTGGAAATCTCTTGGAATGATATTTCCACTGCCAACAAGTTTTCACAATTCCGAGTTCGGATGAGTGAGTTATACCTTTTGGAAGTTGGGTTGTTGGTTTAAGGAAATTCCAAATCCGGATTTTTGAAGGATAGTTTGGTATTTTCCTTAGCCTTTTATTTTAATTCATTTTAGTGAATTAATTAGGGGTCTTAACTGAGCTTGTTCAGTTTTACGCTTTTGGAAAAGAATTGGGGTTTTAGAGAAGAGGAAAAAAAAGGAAAAAAGAGAAGGAGAAGCAAGAAAAACTGCAAGATCGTCAAGTTTAGCTTGTGGATTTCGTCGGGGGTGATCCCTACAAGGTATGTGAGATCACATAGCATTGGGTTAGTTCACCCACACGCCAAAAATGTTTAATTCAGTGTATTTTCATCCTAAAAAGATTCAGAAATTGATGATCTTGGTAGTTGTTCTTGAATTGATTTCGTTCTTGAATATTAGTTGGGATTAAGGAGTTTCTTGATAATTAAGTGTTGTTTCCTTGAGTTGTTTGGGTTAGATTCTTGTGCATATGATTGGGTACATGAATCTAAGGTGAATTTGGGAAAAAGAATCAGATCGAAACGATTTAGGATCAGAAAACGAGTTGAAAAACTCGTCAGATGCACCGGGGGAGGGCCAGGCGCGTCACGCCCCCATAGCGCCAGGAGCCTAGGGCAGCGCGCCTGCAGTGCACCCAAAACAATCCCCAGTAAGTTGTGGCCTGGCGCGGCGCACCAGGGACGCGCCCATATCAGCGTTTTTCACCAGCTTTTTGTATTTTAGCCTATTTAAGTTATTCTAAAGTGTCCTAACACTTTCCATTGATTCTAACTACTCTAAATGACGTCTAAACACATAGAAATTATCCATAAACAGGAATCATAACCTTGAATCTAAAAAGTCAAATTCAAGGAAAGTCAAGAGCCTAGTCTAGGAAGTTCTCAGAATCTTTTGCAAATGCTTTTTAACTTTGTTTTAAGACTTAATTTTGAGGTTGAGTAAAGAGTAAGAGAAAAGTTAATTTTCTTTAAAATGATAAATGGGAACGAAGTATTTTCAAGAGTAAATGTTTTCACATTTAAGATAAGAGGAAACTGAGTTTTCCAAAAGAGATTTGAACAGCAAAAGGGAACATTGATTCCAAGAGAGCTTTTTAAGCTAAGTTTGAGCAATTATCTCAAACCAGAGAAGAAGTTGTTTTAAAAGCATATTAGCTAAGTATATTTTGGGAGTAGTATTGAGCATCGATATGGGGACGCGAGTTCATATTAACTTAAGTCCCCATAAACCATGTAGCCATCATGGGCAGAAAAAGGATCATACAATTTAGATGATTCCTTAGTGCCTTTTAGCATACACTAGTGGATCCACTTAGTAGTTCAGGTTCTATACCGATGGCAAGGTATAGGACCGTCCTTGGCAACGTGACGTAAAATGTTGTACCATCATTGAGTTCATAGTGATGGTTGTCGGTTAGAGAAACTCCCACAGAAGTTACAATATTATTATATACATTAGTTTATTGTATTTTTACATACATTTCAGAGTTGTTGTATCCTTGTATATACACAGAGTTGACAATATGTTTTTAAATAGCTTTTCTTTATGTTGCACTTGTTTTAAACTTCTTTATATTGAAATGAGTTTCGTAAGTATTCATGAGTTGAGAAGAGCCAAGGTAAGTGGTTCTTTCATATTCCCTTTCAAGCCTATGTTTGTTAGCATTCCAACTCGCATACTCGTACATTCAATGTACTGATGCTAGTTGGCCAACATCTTATTATGATGCAGACATAAGTAACTAGGATCGGTATCCGGCACATCGTTGATCCAGTGAGCAGTTCAGAGTCTGTTGGTGAGCCTCTTTGCATTCCAAATGACTCATTTTCATTGCTTTCAGTTTTAGTATTAGTTCATTAGGATGTCGTGGGCCTGTCCCGACTTCCATCTCAGTTGTTTAGAGGCTTCATAGATAGACAGACAGTTAGTTAATTAATTCGGTTGTCTTTACTTTTCATTTCATATGTTAAAGACTTGAGTTTGCCTTAAAGGCCAGTTGAATGTTCCTTTATAACATTCTAGCTACTTCATAAATGTATAAGTGATGAGTTAAGTCTTCTGTTGAGTTAGTAAGCCAGGTCAAGGGTTCACTTGAGGCCAGCATTGGTTTTGAGTGCCAGTCCCGCCCAGGGTGTAGGCTCGGAGTGTGACAAACTTGGTATCAGAGCACTGAGTTCAAGAGTCCTAGGGAGTCTATGAAGTCGTGTCTGTAGAGTCTTAGTTATCGGTGTGAAGCGCGCCACAACTATAATTAGAAGGCTGCAACATTTAGGAATTTTTTTCATTTCTTTCACACTCATTTAGTGCATTAGAGTTTATCTCTAAAAAGTTTCTCTCTAATTCGTACCTGGGTGTGTTTCAGATAATCATGTCTCCAGGAAGAGTAGTCAGATGTCATCCAGCTAGGAGAAATGTTAAGGAGAAAGAGTTACCCAATGCACCTGAAGTGCATCCTCAAGGTGAAGTCACCAACGCTGAGTTCCATGAGGCTATCTGGATGTTGAGCCAAGCTGTGACTAACCAGGTTGGGCAGCAAAGAGGGGCTCGACAAAAAGAGGCTGACACTTCAAGGATTCGTGAGTTCTTGAGGATGAATCCTCCAAATTTCACTGGGTCCAGCACTACTAAGGATCCAGAGAACTTCATTGAGGAAATGAAAAAGGTATTCGACGTGATGCATGTTGCTGATACTGAGAGAGTTGAGCTAGCATAATAGATAAAGAATGTTGCTAGGACCTGGCTTGATCAGTGGAAAGTGGGTAGAGCTAAGGATGCACTACCTACGAGTTGGGCCTGTTTTAAAACGCTTTCTTGGGGCATTTCATTCCCCAAGAACTGAAATAGGCCAAGGTACGTGAGTTTCTCACACTTAAAAAGGATTTTCTTAGCTTTCATTAATATGGGTTGAAGTTCACCCAACTATCCCGATATGCTCCGGAGATGGTTAAGGGCATAAGGAGTAAAATGAGCTTATTTATTGCAGGGTTGGGACGTCTATCAAGCAAAGAGGGCCGAACAACAATGCATATTCGGGACATGGACATTTTAAGATTGATGGTTTATGTGTAGCAGGTTGAGGAAGATAAGCTGAGTCACAAGGAAGAGTTCAAAAATAAGAAAGCAAAGATAGGGAATGAGTTTGGGCAGCAGAAGGGTAGTGTGAATCGTTTGTCCTTTCAGAAGCAAAAGGGACCTGCACTATCATTTTCTAGTGTGCTTGCACCCAGAAACAAAGGTGAGTATAATGGCCAGAATTCGCAGAACTTCAGAGCTAGACCAGCACAGTCTCAAGGTAGTGTGGCACAAGGAGGTAATTGGGCTCCTTTATGTGGTAGGTGTGGTAGAAAACACTCAGGTAAGTGTCGTGATCGCCAGACAGGTTGTCTCAAGTGTGGGCAAGAGGGATACTTAATGAAAGAGTGTCCTAAGAATAAGCAAGGTAGTGGAAATCTAGGTAATAGAGCCAGTCTTCATTAGTTGCTCCACCAGAGAGAGTTGCACCTAGAGGAGCTACTTCCGGTACTGGCGGAGGAGCAAACCGCCTCTATCCAATCACTAGTCTCCAAGAGCAGGAGAACTCTCCAGATGTTGTCACTGGTATGAATTGAGTCTTTGATTTTATTGTATATTCCTTTCTAGATCCAGGAGCGAGCTTATCCTTTGTAACTCCATATGTTGCTATGAACTTTGATCTTCTTCCTGAGCAATTTAGTGAACCATTCAGTGTCTCTACGCCCATTGGTGAGTCTATTCTAGTAGAGAGAGTCTATTGTGATTGTCCCATTTCCGTCAATCACAAGAGTACCATGGCTAATTTAATTGAGTTAGACATGGTAGATTTTGATGTCATTCTTGGTGTGGACTGAATTTATGCATGTTATGCCTCATTTGATTGTAAAACTCGAGTAGTCAAGTTTCAGTTTCTAAATGAGCCAGTCTTAGAGTGGAAAAGCAGTTCAACAGTGCCTAAGGGTCGTTTCATTTCGTACCTGAAGGCAAGGAAGTTAGTTTCTAAGAGGTGTGTCTATCACTTAGTCAGAGTTAATAATTCAAGTGTGGAGGTACCTCCTATTCAGTCAGTTCCTATAGTAAAAGAATTTCCAGAAGTCTTTCCTGATGACCTACCAGGAGGGACTCCTTAGAGAGAAATAGACTTTGGTATAGACATTATTCCTGATACTAGTCCTATCTCTATTCCACCATACAGAATGGCACCAGCAGAGTTGATAGAGTTGAAAGAGCAGTTGAAAGATCTCCTAGATAAGGGCTTTATTCGACCAAGTGTCTCACCTTGGGGAGCTCCAGTCTTATTTGTGAGAAAGAAAGATGGTTCTTTTAGGATGTGTATATATTACCGTCAGCTGAACAAGGTTACCATCAAGAATAAGTATCATCTTCCGAGAATTGATGATCTATTTTATCATCTTCAAGGTGCTTCCTGTTTCTCAAAAATTGACCTCAGATCAGGCTATCATCAATTAAAAGTGAGGGAATTTGACATTCCAAGGACAGCTTTCAGAACTAGATATGCTCATTATGAGTTTTTGGTCATGTCGTTCGGTTTAACTAATGCACCAGCAGCGTTCATGGATGTTATGAATAGAGTTTTCAAACCTTATTTAGATATGTTTGTTATCGTCTTCATTGATGACATACTAATCTATTCAAGGAATGAAGAAGATCATGCTGGTCATCTCAGAATAGTTTTTCAGACTTTGAAAGATAGAGAGTTGTATGCCAAGTTCCCTAAGTGTTATTTTGGCTTGAGTCTTTGGCGTTCTTGGGCCACATAGTTTCCGGTGATGGACTTAGAGTGGACATTCAGAAAATTGAGGCAGTGTAGAATTGGCTTAGACCCACATCTCCAATTGATATTAGGAGTTTCTTGGGTTTAGCTGGCTATTATAAAAGGTTTGTAGAGGGGTTCTCATCTATTTCGTCTTCTTTGACGAAGTTGACTCAAAAAACAGTGAAGTCCCAATGGTCTGAAGCTTGTGAGAAAAGCTTTCAGGAATTGAAGAAGAGGTTGAATACTGCACCAGTTTTAACCTTACCAGAAGGTACTCAAGGTTTTATGGTGTATTGTGATGAATTTAGAGTTGGTTTGGGTTGTGTCTTAATGCAGAATGGAAAAGTGATAGCCTATGCCTCCAGACAATTGAAAGTTCACGAGAAGAACTACCCCACCCATGACTTATAGTTGGTTGTTGTAGTATTCACTTTGAAGATATGGCGTCATTACTTGTATGGTGTGCATGTTGTTGTATTCACTGATCACAAAAGTCTTCAATATGTGTTCACTCAGAAAGAGCTTAATCTCAGACAAAGGAAGTGGTTATAGTTACTCAAGGATTATGACATGATTATCCTTTATCACCCAAGCAAGGCTAATGTTGTTGCTGATGCCTTGAGAAGGTTTTCTATGGGTAGTTCCGCCCATGTTGATGAAGAAATGAGAGAGTTAGCAAAAGATGTGCATAGGCTTGCACACCTAGGAGTTCTACTTATGGATTCCATAGAAGGAGGGATAGTGGTGACGAATGGGGTTGAATCATCACTAGTGGCAGAAGTTAAAGAAAAGAAAGACCAAGATCCCATTTTTCTTGAATTGAAGGCAAATGTTCATAAGCAAAAAGTATTAGCTTCTGAACAAGGAGGAGATGGTGTATTGAGATATCAAGATAGACTGTGCACCTATAGTGGATGGACTCCAAGAGAGGATCATGGAGGAAGCTCATAGCTGTAGATATTCCATTCATCCGGGTTCCACAAATATGTATCGTAACTTGAGAGAGGTTTATTGGTGGAATGGCATGAAGAAGGGCATTGCTGAATTTGTCGCTAAGTGTCCCAATTGCCAACAAGTGAAAGTTGAGCACCAAAGGCCCGGTGGTTTGGCGCAAAATATAAAACTTCTAGAATGGAAGTGGTCGATGATTAATATGGATTTCATCACAGGTTTTCCAAGGTCTCGTAGACAACATGATTCTATTTGGGTGATTGTCGACAGAATGACAAAATCAACCCATTTTCTGCCGGTAAAGACTACTCATTCAGCAGAAGATTATGCCAGATTATATATTCATGAGGTGGTAAGACTTCATGGATTCCCAATCTCCATTATGTCAGATAGAGGAGCACAATTTACTGCACAATTCTGGAAATTTTTTCAGAAAGGCTTAGGTTCAAAGGTGAACTTAAGTACTGCTTTTCATCCTCAGACTGATGAGCAAGCAGAGCGCACTATTCAGACATTAGAAGATATGTTGAGGGATTGTTTTATTGATTTGATAGGGACTTATGATGATCACTTACCTCGCATTGAGTTTGCTTACAACAACAGTTACCACTCTAGCATCCAAATGGCTTCTTACGAATCTCTTTATGGGAGAAGATGCAGATCTCCTATTGGATGCTTTGAAGTTGGTGAAGCAGAGTTTATAGGACCAAATTTAGTTCACCAAGCTATGGAGAAGGTGAAAGTGATTCAAGAGAGGTAGAAAATGGCATAGAGTCGTCAAAAATCCTACACTGATGTTAGGAGAAGGGCGTTAGAGTTCGAAGTAGATGATTGGGTATATTTGAAAGTTTCACCCATAAAGGGTGTTATGAGGTTTGGTAAGAAGGGGAAGCTTAGTCCCTGGTATATTGGACCTTATGGCATAGCCAAGAGGATTGGCAATGTAGCTTATGAGTTAGAGCTGCCACAAGAATTAGCAATGATTAATCCAGTATTTCATATCTCCATGTTGAAGAAGTGCATGGGCGATCCTTCATTGATCATACCACCTGAAGACATTGAGATCAAGGATAGCTTATCCTATGAGGAGATTCCTGTCGAGATTCTAGATCGCCAAGTTCGCAAGTTGAGAACAAAAGAGGTAGCATCAGTCAAGGTCCTTTGGAGGAACAAATTTGTTGAAAAAGCTACTTGGGAAGCTAAAGAGGACATGAAGAAGAGATATCCACATCTCTTTGAATCCAAAGAAAGTGCAGATCAAGGTACTAATTTTCTTCTTAGTACTATTTAAATTATGAGTGAGCATGTTCCTTGTTTGAAATTGCTTTTGGGATGTTTGAACTTGATGTTACCACCCTTAGCTTAGTAAGGGTAAATCTCATTTGAGGACGAATTTTCCCAAGGGGGAGATATTGTAACATCTCGCAACTAGAAAGAACTAGAAGGAAATTTAAAATCTGGAAATAGTTATTTTTGGAAAGTATAAGGAAATCTGGAAAATTTTAAGCAAGTTAAAGTGAGTTTTTGGTCAACTTCAAACAAATATAACTCCTAGCTCAGGATGAGTTGGTTCTAGTTTCAGAGATCGAACGAAATATCTTGGAATGATCTTTCCAACGCCGCCAAGTTTGCGCAATTCCGGGTTTGGATGAGTGAGTTATGCCCTTTAGAAGTTGGGTTGTTGGTTTAAGGAAAGTCCAGATCTAGATTTTTGAAGGGTAGTTTGGTCTTTTCCTTATCCTTTTATTTTAATTTGTTTTAGTGAATTAATTAGGGGTCTTAACTGAACTTGGTCAGTTTTACGCTTTTGGAAAAGAGTTAGGGTTTTAGAGAAGAGGAAAAAAGAGGAGAAAAGAGAAGCAGAAGTAAGGAAATCGTCAAGATCGTCGAGCTTAGCTTGTGGATTTCGTCGGGGGTGATCCCTACAAGGTATGTGAGATCACATAGAGTTTGGTTAGTTCACCTATGCACCAAACATGTTTAATTCAATGTATTTTCGTCCTAAAAATATTGAGAAATTGATGATCTTGATAGTTGTTCTTGAATTGATTTCGTTCTTGAATATGAGTTGGGATTAAGGAGTTTCTTGATGATTAAGTGTTGTTTCCTTGAGTTGTTTGGGTTAGATTCTTGTGCATATGATTTGGGTACATGAATCTAAGGTGAATTTGGGAAAAAGAATCAGATTGAAACGATTTAGGATTAGAAAACGAGTTGAAAAACTCGTCAGATGCACTGGGGGAGGGCCAGGCGCATCACGCCCCCATAGCGCCAGGAGGCTAGGGCAGCGCGCCTGCAGTGCACCCAAAACAATCCCCAGTAGGTTGTGGCCTGGCGCGGCGCACCAGGGACGCGCCCGGATCGGCGTTTTTCACCAGGTTTTCATATTTTAGCCTATTTAAGTTATTCTAAAGTGTCCTAACACTTTCCATTGATTCTAACTATTCTAAATAACTTCTAAACACCTATAAATCATCCATAAACATGAATCATAACCTTGAATCCATAAAGTCAAATTCAAGGAAAGTCAAGAGCCAAGTCTAAAATGTTCCCAGAGTCTTTTCAAGAAGTCTTTTGCAAATACTTTTTAACTTTGTTTCAAGACTTAAGTTTGAAGTTAAGTAAAGAGTAAGAGCAAAGTTCATTTACATTGAAATGATATATGGGAACTAAGTATTTCCAAGAGTAAATGTTTTAACATTTAAGATGAGAGGAAACTGAGATTTCCAAAAGAGTTTTGAGCAGCAAAAGGGAACATTGATTCCAAGAGAGCTTTTTAAGCTAAGTTTGAGCAATTATTTAAAACCGGAGAAGAAGTTGTTTTCAAAAACATATGAGCTAAGTATATTTTGGGAGTAGTATTGAGCACTGATATGGGGACGCGAGTTCATATTAACTCATGTCCCCATAAACCATTTAGCCATCATGGGTAGAAAAATGATCATACTTTTTAGATGATTCCTTAGTGGTTTTTAGCATAGACTAGTGGATCCACTTAGTAGTTCAGGTTCTATACCAATGGCAATGTATAGGATGGTCCTTGGCAACGTGAGGTAAAACGGTGTACCATCACTTAGGCTCATAGTGATGGTTGTCAGTTAGAGAAACTCCCACAGAAGTTATTGTATTTTTATATACATCAGTTTATTGTATTTTTACATACATTTCAGAGTTGTTGTATCCTTGAATATACACAGAGTTGACAACATGTTTTTAAATAGACTTTTTTTTATATTGCACTTGTTTTAAACTTCTTTATATTGAAATGAGTTCCTTAAGTATTCATGAGTTGAGAAGAGCCAAGGTAAGTGTTTGTTTCAGATTCCCTTTCAAGCCACCATCCAATGAAATATATGCACCTCTTCCCATACAAAGACTCAAATGGTTCCATCTGAATTCTAGAATGGTAACTGTTGTTATAAGCAAACTCCACAAGAGGTAGGGATGATCCCAATGACCACCAAAGCCGATGACAAAAGCCCGAAACATATCCTCAACCAATTGAGTAGTCCGCTCAGACTTACCATCGGTCTGAGGATAGAAAATGGTACTCAACTAAAGCTTGGTACCCGTTTGCTCATGCATAGAACTTTAAAACTAAGAGGTGAACTATGCCCTTCTATCAAACACAATAGAGATGGGCACCCCATGTAATCAAACAATATAACACCTCAGAGGTTGGAAATGAAAAAAAGAAAGTTTTTGGGTTGTAGGTTATATCTACGGGTCCCATCTATGGAACATAGAAGCTTCTACGGGTTGTTCATGGAAACCATAGGAAGGGAAAAAATAATTTTCTAAAACAAAGTCACAGTACCATTTCTATGATTCACAAGGATGGTCCGTCATCCAATGTACGAGTCGCAGATAGGTCTCGTTAGTGTGTCCTAGACAAAGTGAAATTTTGAGGTTAAAGCTAGTTTCTACGGTGGGTGTCTATGGACCATAGAAAGACCTACGAGGCGTAGGAATTTTATGTCAAAATATAGGTTATTTCATGGTCCCAATACTTGGTCTACGGTATACCAGTACGGACCGTAGAAAGTCCTACGGTCCGTAGGTCGGAACAGTAGGTCGAGTTTGGCAGTTATTTTAAAAGGGCCTTTTGGGTCTTTTTCTAATTTTTTAATCCTATACTATGTTGTTTTGATTTCTACCCTAATCCATATATAATGTTTTTAAGCCCCAAATAACGATTTTTGATTTATTCTCCCAAATTCTCTCAAGACTAAGGAAGAAGAAGAGGAGCAAGGATTCATCCAAATCTCCAATCCTCCATTATTTTTGGGATTCTACCATCAAGGTATGTGGATATTAACCCATGGAATCCATGAGGTCCCCAAGGTTTCCAATTCTCAATCTCAAATTCAATTGTTTTAGTTAGGGTTTCTATCCAATCTTTATGGGTTTCATCCAATTTTGATTGATTATTGTTAATTAAATCTTCTGATACTCTATTCAATGTTAATACATGATATTTAGATGAAATTGTGTTGACCTGTGCCTAAATTATGATTTTTCAACTATGAACCTATGATAAACTCGTGAATTTATGAATTATGAACTTATGAAGATATGCATTTTTATGAAGTTATTGTAAATGAATTGGGGATGCTTTGAAAATAAAGTATCAATGTTATTGTGAAACGTTTTCACACAAGTTATTGTAATCATGATTGTGAAAGGTATATCTCACATATGGATTCACATTGGTGAAATATTTTCTAATCTATGTTGAATTGTGTTAAATGATCTATTCTATACTTTAATCTTAAACTATATGGATTGGTATTGATCATTGCCTTTCCTATGCTAAAACTATATTTGACTTTTATCTATTATGTTAGAATTTAGACTTAGCACCGAGAGGGTGTTAAGGTGGAGGCTCAATTAGGGTAGTCTCTAGTAGCAACCTCTAGTCCCAAACTACGTGCCCCCATAGGATTGTCTTAATGAGCTAGCTAGTGGATCCACATTAGCAAACGATGATATGTACGGATTCTACCTTGGCAAGTAGATTCCCCTTCTTTTGGTACGAGGGATATACCAGATTCCATGACATAACTCTATGGTCTTATTGTAGGTTAAAGCTAATGTCCCACAAAATTACTATGATTTTTTCAAGCTTTTCTTATGCCTCTATTTCAAATGAATTGACTATATCTTATGGCTTTCATGTTTTGCCTCCTTAAGTTATAATTGTTCAAAGAATGATCATGTCTACATGCTTTAAACCATTCTTGTTATCATTTCTATTTTACGCATATTTCACAATACAAAATACATTCCATGTACTAATGCATACTTGTGCCTACATTATCTCATAAATGTAGGGTCTGACGTTCCTACCTCGCACACTCGTGGCTACACATCTATTAGGTGCTTCAAGTGATTGGTGAGTCCTCATGTTCCAAGGACCGAGACACTTTGTAGCTTTATGTCATTTCCATTTTCAGAATTTGTATGTGATGTATAGATTACGTCCTAATCACTTTCCTATTAGATGGCTTTTGAGACTTATGTTAGACTTCCGCTTGTCCAACTCTTTCGATGTATAACATGCTATCTTTTAAAGTCTTTATTTCTATTATCTTGTATGATGTATGCTAAGTTGATTGTGTAGTGCCTCTCGACATGTTATGCCTAGGATATACTTTAGGTTGTGACAAACTTGTTATTCAGAGCACAAGGTTCAAAAGGTCCTAGAATATCTCAGAAGCCACGCCGAGTAGAGTCTTGTTCTTGAGTGTGAAGCGCGCCACATTTATGAATAGGAATGTATAAAACGTTTAGGAAATTCCACTTCTTTTATCATTCTATATTTGTGCAATAAAGTTTTACTCTATATGTCTCTCTCCTAATTCTTATCCAATCATTTTCATGATATAACCCCTTGAAGAGCATTCGTTAGAAGGAATATGAATGAGAATGTAGAATGATAAGCTCCTCAAGCACCTCATTTTATCAACCAATCTCTGAGCTCTAATGAAGGAGATAACTTTGCTAGGGTAAGAACCACTAGAACACATCTACTCAACTCTCGGGACTCCCGGCATCGCTAAGGTCACAGTCTCAGTGTAACAATTCAGAATTGCATGATGCGGAGAGACCCAATCCATACCCAAAATAATATTGAAGTCTACCATCCCCAAAATGATCAAGTCTACCCAAGTATGATACTTGGCCAAAGAAAAAAGACAAGATCGATACAATCGATCCACCAGTATGGATTCACCTATTGGTGTAGAAACATTAACAGGCACATGCATGCAATCAGACAACATATCAAACCTAACATCAAAATAGATTGACACATATAAGAAAGTAGATCTTAAATCAAACAATGCATATTCATGTCGATGGCAAATTGAGACGATACATGTGATGACAACATCAGAAATTTTACCCTTAAACATCCTTGGAAAGGCATAACACTGGCAATCTCGGCCGTCTGCCGTCTGAATAGAACATCGACCTCCACCCTATGAAGTTTGAGTACCTCTACTAGTAGTCCTACCACCTTTATCGGACTGAACTCTACCGCTACCCCTGACTGGAGGTGGTAAATCCCTAGCTGGAGCAGCTGAATAAAAATGTTGAGACTGAGTCAATAGACGACACTGTCACATCATATTACTTGGATCCCCGCAAGTATAACAAGATCTCGGCACAGATAGTTGTTGTTGGGAACTAGATGAACTACCATGGACATATCGGCCAGAATCGTAAGATCCTCGAATGGACTGCCCACACTTAGCTATTGGAATATAAGCATGAACCAATGCATGGCGCTAGAAAGAGCTACTACCTCTATGTGAACCTCTGCCTCCTGATGAGGCACTAAAAATTGACCTAAAGAACAAGCCCTCTTAGGCTCTCCAAACTCTTCTAAACCCATCAACTCTGCCTCTTTGGTGGTGCTCACAATGTACAGGAAGGAAACCCCCTCTTAGGCTTCCCTAAACACATAAGACCTGATGGAGAAAGTTAACCCTCTCACAAACCGGTGAACTCTCTCTGCCTCATTTGGAACAATAGTCATAGCATGCATAAAAAGCTCAGAGAAACAGGTCTCATACTTGGTCACAAACAAACTACCCTAAGTCAAACTCTCAAACATCAGACGACAATCCTCCCTCACGCTCCAAAAAATGAAGCGGTTTTGGAAAGCACTAAAGACCACATCCCACACTACTGGTGATATCCAACTGGTTAGACCTCAGAAAAGTCCTCCAACACTTTCAGCTGGTTAGACCTCAGAAAAGTCCTCCAACACTTTCAGGCGCGACAATGAAGTTGAAGTGCAATAAACCAGACACCACAAATATCCAGAATACCTACAACCTAAAGCATCTCAAGGCACAAAGTCAAGAACTCATGAGAATCATCACTCTTACCACCCTGAAACTAGGTGGTTTCATCTTCTGAAACCTCTCATTAAACTGCTTCCCAACTGTCGCTAGAATAACCTCAGAAGCAATCTAAATACCCACTTAATGGAACCACTGGTGGTTGACCCACTTGATCTTGAATACCCTGAGTCTGCTACTGACTTGGAGTCTGCGCTCCAAACCCATTCAAAGAACCATGTAGTGTACCTGTAGCACCACTATGAGAAAAGTTCTTTAACACACCTATCATCCTCAACAAAATCTCTTGAATAGAAGGGTTCCAAACTCGGGAGGAACTTGATACTCAGTAACATCAACATGTGGATCAAAAACTTCTCAAGCTTTATCTCTGGCTGGTGTCGTTCCACGGGCTCGACCTCTACCTAATGCTACTTAATGAGCACGACCTCGAGCTCAGACCCTACCTCTACACCTAGATAGGCTATCAACAATGAGCTCAGGGACTGCCTCCCCTCCACCACTGAAAAAAGAAGCTCTTGTCCTCGACATTTACCAAAACAACACATGGAAACTTAGCACCAGCGAAGGTAACCACATACGATAAGAAAGGATGAATAAAAAGAAGTTCCCCAACAATATGTGTAGCCTTTTGAAGATAAGTACAAACATCTCCATACTGATCCTCAAGAGTCTACTTACACTTGGTTGATACAACACGTGAGACCTATGAACATGGGGCTTCGATACCATTTGTCATGACCCAAAAATGGATGTGATGGCTCTTGTCTTTTCGCACCAAGACAAGTCAGCCTCAACCCAACAAAAATTAAAGAAATGTGGAAAATATAAAGAAGAAGAACAAGACAAGGCGGAAACCTTCTTCATTCTAAACAATACCCTAAAATATGGTTGTCACATGTACAAGACACTAAATACATAAAGTGCGGAATACGAAATAAGTACAAGTCTCATCTTTGTTTCTTAAGTAGAACAAAGTAAAAGAAACAGAATGATAGAGGGCCCACCAAAGTGACAAACAAATACCTCTTCAATTCCTCAACAAGCCTCAAACTCAGAAGAAAGAGAAAGAGATCACGCAGGTCCGGGGTCAGAACCTACATAAGTGTAGAAGCAAGGGGTGACTACCAACAACATGGTACCCAGCAGGCAGCCTACTAAACAAAGCAACTAGGTAGAAAACGAATACCCCTTACACTCCAACTGAACCTCCTCAACTACAACCTTCACATAAATCAGCTAAACCTAGCAATTCTGCAATACACAGATCACAAGACCTAATTTTCACAGTTCAATTATCATATGTTCAACAATCAAATGAATCAAGTAAGTCAATCACAAAGTCAAATAGTTTAGTCACACGCAACAAGAACATCAATCTCAGGTATAAAGAAAGTCATGCATATGCATCATGTCACAATAATCAGTTTTTCACCAAAACCATTTCTCATCGGCATAATATCACAAACCGGAACCATTTCCTATCAGTTTTATATCAATAGTTGGAATCATTTCCTATAGTCTATATATCACTAGCCGAAATCATTTCTCATTGCTTTATAAATACTTGCCAGAAATGACCTCGACATTACAACATTGGTCGGCAAAGACCTCGGCATCATTAATCATCACATGTATCATCACAGTGTTCACAAATAATGCATACAAGCAATATCACACCACACAAAATAGACAACAATTTACACAATCCAAGTCCAAATTCAAGCATTTCATCAATCAATCAACAATGATCACAATAAGTCAATTCCTATCATCATGTTCATTACATAGACTTTTTCATTTCAACCCCTTTTTATTCATGTAGATATTACAACTGGGCAATTTAAACCCTTCACCTTATCCCCATTACTCCCAACACACAAGTAACGAAAGAAGTACATGAATTCTACTAGAATACAAAGTTTAGGAAGCCACTTGCCTTAAATAAATCAACAATCACTCCAATTGTTGTGTCTTCCTCTTCCGGGTCACTTCCAAAGCCACACATTCTATAAACGAGCAAGTTTTCACAATCATCTTCCATAAACAACAATACATACATCGATTTCTCTTAAAAAGTGGGTCAATGAACACAAAACCAATTCCAAAAATAAGGTTTGAATCCAAAATTTAATACTTGAAAACATTACTTTAGACTTCAAAAACTCATTAGGGAAAATTATTTTGAAAAAAGACTTAAAATCAGTTCACAAACTTCATTTTAGTTAAGAACATAGGTTCTTGAAAAACTTCATCATTCACCAATTAAAATCTCATATTTTGATGTTAAAACGCATAATTAATCAATGGAAAATGTAGGTTAAGTATCAACACAACTTACCCAACTTGATCTAACATAGAAAATCCATTCAAATTCGCCACCATGGGCTCCCCAAGTTCAAAAATTGTGAAATGGGGATTAAACTCCAAAATTTCCACAAAAAAAACCTCTCAGTTATCGCACAAGCAACAAGGGGTTTTCTTAAGCGAACCCTGTTAAAAACACGAGATCTGGCTTAAGCGAACGAGTATTCACTTCTGCAAACGGATTGCGAACAAGTCCTTTGCAATCGCGAAGATCAAGGGAAGTTGACCCTTCACGAAATTGAAAAACATGTCGCAAAAACGAGCCTTGTGAAAGAGAGCTCCTCCTCGCGATCGTGAGAGACACCAGATTTAGGCACCATAAATACATCTGCCAACTCTCAAAACATCAAAGGGACCCTTGGTATTCGTTCGAAACCCCGTACACATGAGCCAGATATGCAAATCAACTATCACTACACCATTTTAGGCCTATGGCCACCCCAGTAAAGTGTAGCCTAAACTAGGAAAATGTGTGGCCTTTGATAAAAGGCTACACTTTTGGACTTTAAGCAACACTTTTTAGGGGGTGGCCTAATGCAGCGTAACCTTTGACATTAGGCAACACTTTTTAAATGTCGCCATATTTGGCTACACTTATAAAGCGTAGCCAAAGAGGTATAAGGGCACGCTTTGTTGTGATGAATTAGCAACACCTATTTTTTATTATACTACACTTAAAAGCGTTGCCTTTGCTTTTTATTGGTCACACTTAAAAAGCGATGCCTTTTATATCTCATCAAGAGCAACACTTATAAAGTGTAACTTTATCTCTCATCTAGAGCAACACTTATAAA
>JAJOOH010003104.1:0-90053 GCA_029582605.1 Solanum gracilifrons
GATTCGGGAATTTTTTGAAGTGTTTTATCTGTATTTCTGGATTTTTATATTTTATGGACGTTTACAAATTAAATTGTTTTATATATTTGAGGCTGTCACGAAAAAATAAAACAATTTGATATTTTATTTTTAACGATTTTTTAAGGATACAGGTGCGATTCGAGAATTTTTGAGGTGTTTTTATGTATTTTTCTTGAATTTTATATTGTTTGGACGTTTACGAACTAAAAATTTTAATATTTTTCGGGCATTCACGAAAAATTATAAAATTTTAATTCTTTATTCGTATCGATATTCTAAGGTGACAGGTGCGATTCGGGAATTTTTTGAAGTGTTTTATCTGTATTTCTGGATTTTTATATTTTATGGACGTTTACAAATTAAATTGTTTTATATATTTGAGGCTGTCATGAAAAATAAAACAATTTGATATTTTATTTTTATCTATTTTTTAAGGTTACTGGTGCGATTCGAGAATTTTTGAGGTGTTTTTATTTTTTTTCTTGATTTTTATATTATTCGGACGTTTACAAATTAATTTTTTTTATATTTTTCGAGTTGTCCTGAAAAAATGTAAAATTTTGATATTTTATTCGTATCGATGTTCTAAGGTGACTAGTGCAGTTCAGGAATTGTTTAATGTGTATTTATGTCTTTTTCTTGATTTTGATATTTTTCGTTTCGTTACGAAAAAATGTAAAATTTCGATATTTTATTCGTATCGATATTATAAAGTGAGTGGTGCGATTCTAGAATTTTTTGAGGTGTTTTATGTCTTTTTCTTGATTTTTATATTTTTCAGACCTTTGCGAATTAAATTTTGTGATATTTTTGGGGTAGTCACAAAAAATGTAAAATTTTGTTATTTTATTCGTATTGATATTTTAAGGTGACTCGTGCGCTTCGGGACTTTTTTGACGTGTTTTTATGTCTTTTTCTTGATTTTTATATTTTTTTCATAAGTATACAAATCAAAAATTTTGATACTTTTATGACAGTCACGAAAAAATCGTATATTTTGATATTCCATTCGTATTGATATTTTCATGTGACTGGTGCTATTCGAGAATTTTTTGAGGTGTTTTGATGTCTTTTTATTGATTTTTATATTTCTCTGACGTTTACGAGCTAAAATTTTTGATATTTTTCGACCAATCACGAAAAAATATAAAATTTTGATATTTTAATCATGTCGATATTCTAAAGTGACTAGTGCAGTTCGAGAATTTTTCGAGGTGTTTTTATGTCTTTTTCTTGATTTTTATATTTTTTAGACGTTTACGAATTAAATTTTTGATAATTTTTGAAAAGTCACGAAAAAATATAAAATTTTGATATTCTATTCGTATCGATATTCTAAAGTGACTGGTGCGATTCGAAATTTTTTTTGAGGTGCTTTGATGTCTTTTTCTTGATTTTTATATTTTTCGGATTTTTAAGAATTAAATTTTTTGATATATTTAGGGGATTCACGAAAAAATATAAAATTTGGATACTTCATTCGTATCGATATTCTAAGGTTACTGGTGCGATTAGGGAATTTTTAGGTGTTTTTACGTGTTTCTCTAGATTTTAATATTTTTCGGATGTTTACGAATTAAAAATTTTGATATTTTTTCAACAGTCACGAAAATATTTAAAATTTTGATATTTTATTCTTATCGATATTCTAAGGTAACTAGTGCAATTCGTTAATTTTTGAGGTATTTTTATGTCTTTTTCTTGACATTTATATTTTTCGGATGTTAATAAATAAATTTTTTTTATATTTTTTGGGTAGTCACGAAAAAATGTAATATTTTGATATGTTATTTGTATCGATATTCTAAGGTGACAGGTGCGATTCAGAAATTTCCAGGTGTTTTTATCTCTTTTTCTTGATTTTAATAATTATCGGTCGTTTACAAAATAATTTTTTTTGATATTTTTCAGGTAGTCACCAAAAAATGTAAAATTTTCATACATTGATCATATAGCTATTCTAAGGCGATTAGTGTGATTCGAGAATTTTTTGAGCTGTTTTAAAGTTTTTTTCTTTATTTTTATATTTTTTGAACAATTACAAATTAAAAATTTTGATATTTTTCGCGCAGTCACGAACAAAATGTACGATTTTGATATTCTATTTGTATCAATATTATAAGATGACTGGTGCTTTCAAGAATTTTTTCAGGTGCTTTTATGTCTTTTTCTTGATTTTTATATTTTTTGAACGTTTACAAACTAAAATTTATGATATTTTTCAGACAGTCACAAAAAAATGTAATGTTTTGATATATTATTCGTATCGATATTCTAAAGTGACTGGTGCGATTCGGAAATTTTTTGAGGTGCTTTTTTGTCATTTTCTTGATTTTTATATTTTTCGGACGTTTACGAATTAAAATTTATGATATTTTTCAGACAATCACGAAAAAATGTAAAATTTTGTTAATTTATTCGTATCGATATTCTAAAGTGACTGGTGCGATTTGGAAAAAAAAATTAGGTGCTTTTATGTCTTTTTCTTTATTTCTATATCTTTTGAACGTTTTCGAATTTGAGTTTTTGATATTTTTCGGGCAATCACAAAAAAATGTAAAAATTTTGATATTCTATTCGTATTGATATTTTAAGGTGATTGGTGCGATTCGGAATTTTTTTGAGGTATTTTTATTTCTTTTTTTTATTTTCATAACTTTCGAAATTTCCTAATTAAATGTTATGATATTTTTCGGGCAGTAAAGAATAAAAGTAAAAAATTTATATCTTATTCGTATCGATATTCCTAGGTGACTGGTGTGATTCGAGAATTTTTTAAGGTGTTTTATGTCTTTTCTTAATTTTTACAATTTTCAAACGTTTACAAATTAAAATAGTTGATTTTTTCGGGAATTCAATATAAAATGTAAAAGTTTGATATTTCATTCGTATCTATATTCTAAGGTGACTAGTGCGATTTGGAATAATTTTGAGGTGTATTTTATGTCTTTTTATTGATTTTTATATTTTTTTAAGACATTTACGAATTAAAAGTTTTGAAATTTTTCGGGCAGTCATAAAAAATGTAAAATTTTGATATTTTATTTCGTATCAATATTCTAAATTAATAGGTACGATTCGGAAATTTTTTGAGGTGTTATTTATGTCTTTTTCTTGATTTTTAAATTTTTCGGATGTTTATAAATTAATTTCTTTTATTTTTTGGGAATTCACGAAAAATGTTAAGTTTTGATATTTTATTTGTATTGATATTCTAAGGTGACTAGTGCGATTCGAGAATTTTTTGAGGTCTTTTTATGTCATTTTTTTATCTTTAAATTTTTCGGACGTTTTTGAATTAAATTATTTTATATTTTTCTGGCAGTCACGAAAAAATATGTTTTTTTTATGTTCTATTCGTATCAATATTTTGAGTTGACTGGTTCGATTCATGAATTTTTTTGAGGTGTTTTTATGTCTTTTTCTTGATTTTTATCTTTTTCGGACGTTTACAAATTAAAATTTTTGATATTTTTTGGGCAGCCACGAAAAAATATAAAATTTTGATATTTTATTCGTATCTATATTCTAAGGAGACTAGTGTGATTCGAGAATTTTTTGAGGTGATTTTATGTCTATTTCTTCATTTTTATAATTTTTACTGACGTTCACGAATTAAAATTTTTGATAAGTTTCGGGCAGTCACAATAAAATGTAAAATTTGGATATTTTATTCCATATCGATATTCTAAGGTTACTGGTGCGATTCGAGAATTTTTTTAGAAGTTTTTATGTGTTTTTCTTGATTTTTATATTTTTCAGACGTTTACGAATTAAAATTTTTGATATTTTTCAGGCAATCACAAAAAAACTTTAAATTTTGATATTCTATTCTTAATTTATATATTTTTCAGACTGTCATAAAAAAATGTAAAGTTTTGATATTTTATTTATATCGGTATTCTTATGTGACTGTTGCCATTATAGAATTTTTTGAGGCGTTTTTATGTCTTTTTCTTGATTTTATATTTTTCGAATATTTAAGAATTAAAATTTTTGATATTTTTTTGGGAAGTCCCGAAAAAATCATAATGTCTTATATTCTATTCGTAATATTATTCTAAGGTGACTGGTGCAATTCGAGAATTTTTTGATGTGGTTTTATATCTTTTTCTTGATTTTTATATTTTTTGGACTTTTACGAATTTAAACTTTTGATATTTTTTCTGGCAGTCACGAAAAAATATAAAATATTGATTTTTTATTTGTATCAATAATCTAAGGTGACTGGTGCGATTCGATAATTTTTTGAGATGTTTTGATGTCTTTTTATTGATTTTTATATTTTTCGGACATTTACAAATTAAAATATTTGATATTTTTCCTGCAGTAGTACTGACAAAATGTAAAATTTTGATATTTTATTCGTATCGATATTCTAAGGTGACTGGTACGATTCGAGAATTTTTTATGGTGTTTTTATGTCTTTTTCTTTACCTTTATATTTTTTGGACGTTTAAGAATTAGAATTTATGATATTTTTTAGGCATTCGTCAAAAAATATTAAATTTTGATATTTTATTTGTATCAAATTTCTAAGGTGTCTGGTGCGATTCGTGATTTTTTAGCTGGTTTTATGCCTTTTTTTTTATCTTTATATTTTTTGGACATTTAAGAATTAAAATTTTTGATATTTTTTGGGCAGTCGTGAAAAAATATTAAATTTTGATATTTCATTCGTATCAATCTTTTGTGGTGACTGGTTCGATCTGGGATTTTTTTGATGTGTTTTAATATTTTTTCTTGATTTTTCTATTTTTCGGAAGTTTCAGAACTTAATTTTTTGGTATTTTTCGAGCAGTGACGAAAGAAATGTAAAATTTTGATATCTATGTCGTACCGATATTCTAAGGTGACTGCTGCGATTCGAGAATTTTTTGAGGTGTTTTTATGTCTTTTATTTGATTTTTTTATTGTTTGAACGTTTCCAAATTAAAATTTTTGATATTTTTCGGGCAGCCACGAAAAATTGTCCAATTTTAATTTTAATTTTAATTTGTATCGATATTCTAATGGAGTGGTGCGATTCGGGAATTATTTGAGGTGTTTTTATGTATTTTTCTAGATTTTTATATTTTTCAGACGTTTATAAATTATTATTTTTTATTTTTTGGGCAGTGCCAAAAAAATGTTAAATTTTAATATTTTATTCGTATAAATATTCAAAGGTGACTAGTGCGATTCAGAAATTTTTTGAGGTCATTTTATGTCTTTTTTTATCTTTATATTTTTCAAATGTTTAAGAATTAAATTTTTAGATATTTTTGGCGCAATCACGAAAAAATGTAAAAATTTTATATTTTATTTGTATCAATATTCTATGGTGACTAGTGGTATTCAGGAATTATTTGAGGTGTTTTTTATGTTATTTTCTTGATTTTTATATTTTTTGGACATTTACAAATTAATTTTTTTGATATTTTTCGGGCATTCACAATATTCTAAGGTGACTGGTGCGATTCAAGAATTATTTTAGGTTTTTTTATCTCTTTTCCTTGATTTTTATATTTTTCAAACGTTTACTAATTAAAATTTTTGATATTTTTCGGGGAACCACGAAGAAATGTAATTTTTTGTGATATTTTCTTCGTCTCGATATTCTGAGGTGACTATTTCGTATCCAGAATTTTTTTAGTTTTTTTATGTCTTCTTGATTTTTATATTTTTGGGACGTTTACGAATTAAAATTTTGATATTTTTCTGGCAGTCACAAAAAAATGTTTAATTTTGGTAGTTTATTCGTATTGATATTCTGATGTGAGTGGTGCAATTTGAGAATTTTTTGAGGTGTTTTTATGTCTTTTTCTTAATTTTTATATTTTACGGATGTGTTCAAATTAAAAATTTTGATATTTTTCGGGCAGTCACAAAAAAATGTATAATTTTGATATTTTATTTGTATTGGTATTGTTAGGTGACTGAGGCGTTTTTATGTTTTTTGGACTTTAAGAATTAAAATTTTTGATATTTCTTCGGGAAGTCTCGAAAAAATGTTAAAGTCTGATATTTTATTTGTTACATTATTCTAAGGTGATGGTGCATTTCGGGAATTTTTGATGTAATTTTATAACATTTTCTTGATTTTTATATAGTTTGGAAGTTTACGAAGTTAAAATTTTTTTTTTTTTTGGGCAGTCAAGAAAAAATGTAAAATTATGATATTTTACTCGTATCAATATTCTAAGGTGAATGGTGTTATTCGTGAATTTTGGAGGTGTTTTTATGTCTTTTTCTTTATTTTTAAATTTTTTAGACGTTTACGAATTAAAATATATGATATTTTCCGGGTAGTACTAAAAAAATGTAAAATTTTGTTATTCTATTCCCATTGATATTCTAAAGAGGCTGGTGCGATTCAGGAACTTTTTGAGGTGTTTTTATGTCTTTTTCTTTATCTTTATTATTTTTTGGACGTTTAAGAATCAGAATTGTTGATATTTTTCGAGAAGTCGTGAAAAAATATTAAATTTTGGTATTTTATTTGTGTCGATTTTCTAAGGTGTCTGGTGCGATTCGTGATTTTTTTAGGTGGTTTAATGTTTTTTACTTTATCTTTATACGTTTAAGAATTAAATTTTTTGATATTTTTCGGGCAGTCATGAAAAATATTAAATTTTGATATTTTATTCGTATCGATTTTCTGTGGTGATTGGTTCGATTTGGGATTTTTTTGACGTGTTTTTATGTCTATTTGTTGATTTTTATATTTTTCGGATATTTACGAATTAAAGTTTTTGACATTTTCAGGGCAGACACGAAAAAATTTGATACTTTGATATCTTGTTCGTATTGATATTCTATGGTGACTGATGCGATTCGAGAATTTTTTTATGTGTTTTTACGTCTATTTCTTGATATTTTTATTTTTCAAACGTTTACGAATTAAAAATGTTAATATTTTTCGAACAGTCACGTAAAAATGTAAAATTTGATATGTTATTCGTATCAATATTCTAAGGTGACTGGTGCGATTTGGGAAGTTTTTGATGTCTTTTTATGTCCTTTTCTTGATCTTTATATTTTTTAATGTTTACGAATTAATTTTTTTATATTTTCGGGCAGTCACAAAAAAATATAAAATATTGATACTCTTTCTTTATCGATATTCTGATGTGACTGGTTCGATTCGAAAATGTTTCGAGGTGTTTTTATCTCTTTTGCTAGATTTTTATATTTTTCAGACGTTTATGAATTAGAATATTTAATATTTTTCGAGCAGTCACGAAAAAATGTAAAATTTTGATATTTTATTCGTATCGATATTCTGAGGTGATTGGTTCGATATGGGAATTTTTTGAGGTGTGTTTATGTTTTTTTCTTGATTTTTATATTTTTGAACGTTTACAAATTTATTTTTTTGTTATTTTTTCGGGCAGATAGGAAAAAATGTAAAAATTTGATATTTATGTCGTATCGATATTCTAAGGTGACTGGTTCAATTTGAAAAAAAATTGAGGTCTTTTATTTCTTTTTTTATTTTTATATTTTTCAGACGTTTACGAATTAAATTTTTTGATATTTTTCGGGCTATCACGAAAAAATGTAACTTTTTTATATTTTGTTCGTATCCATATCATAAGGAGACTGGTGCGATTCAGGAATTATTTGAGATGTTTTTATGTCATTTTCTTTATTTTTATATGTTTTGGATGTTTACAAATTAATTTTTTAAATATTTTTCGTATAGTAACGAAAAAAGATAATATTTTGATATTTTATTTCTATCGATATTATGAGGTGACTGGTGCGATTCGGGAATTATTTGAGGTGTTTTTATCTCTTTTTCTTGATTTTTATATTTTTCGGACGTTGGCAAATTAAAATTTTTGATATTTTTCGCGCATTCACTAGAAATGTAAATTCTTTTGATATTTTGTTTGTATCGAAAATTTGAGGTGACATATTCGATTCGAGAATTTTTTGAGTTGTTTTTATATTTGTTTTCTTGATTTTTATATTTTTTGGACGTTTACAAATTAAATTTTTTGATATTTTTCGGGCATTCACGAAAAAATATAAAATTTTGATATTTTATTTGTATCTATATTCTAAGGTGAATAGTGTGATTCGAGAATTTTTTGAGGTGTTTTTATGTCTTTTTCTTGATTTATATATTTTTTCATATGTTTACGAATTAAAATTTTTGATATTTTTCTTGAAGTCACGAAAAAATATTAAATTTTAATATTTATTCTGTATCGATATTCTAAGGTTACTAATGTGGTTCGAGAATTTTTTGAGATATTTTTTTGTCTTTTCCTTGATTTTTATATTTTTCGGACTTTTACGAATTAAATTTTTTGATATTTTAGAGGCAATCACAAAAAAATGTTAAATATTGATATTTTATTCGTATCGATATTCTAACGTGAGTGGTGCGATTCGATATTTTTTGATGTGTTTTTATGTCTTTTGCTAAATTTTTATATTTTCCAAACGTTTACGAATTAAAATTTCTGATATTTTATGGGCAATCACAAAAAAATGTAAAATTTTGATATTTTATAGTTATCGATATTCATAGGTGACTGTTGCGATTCAGTAATTGTTCGAGGCGTTTTTATGTCTTTTTCTTGATTTTTATATTTTCAGATGTTCAAGATTTAAATTTTTTGATATTTTTTCGGGAAGTCCGAAAAAAAATTTAAAGTCTTATATTTTATTCGTTACATTATTCTAAGGTGATGGTGCGATTCGAGAATTTTTTGATGTATTTTTATGACTTTTTCTTGATTTTATATTTTTTGGACGTTTACGAAATTAAACTTTTGTTATTTTTTCGGGCAATCACGAAAAAATGTAAAATTTTGATATTTTATTCATATCGATATTCTCGTGTGACTAATGTTATTCGGGAATTTTTGAGGTGTTTTTATGTCGTTTTCTTTATTTTTATATTTTTCAGACGTTTACGAATTAAAATTTTTGATATTTTTCGGGCAGAACTGAAAAAATGTAAAATTTCGCTATTTTATTCGTTTCGATTTTCTAAGGTGACTATTGCGATTTGGAAACTTTTTGAGGTGTTTTTATGTCTTTTTCTTTATCTTTATATTTTTTAGAAGTTTAAGAATTAGAATTTTCAATATTTTTTGGGAATTCGTGAAAAAATATTAAATTTTGATATTTTATTTGTATCTATTTTCTAAGGTGTCTGGTGAGATTCGGGATTTTTTTAGGTGGTTTTATGTCTTTTTCTTTATCTTTATATTTTTTGGAAATTTAAGAATTAAAAATTTTAATATTTTTCGGGTAGTCGTGAAAAAATATTAAATTTTGATATTTTATTCGTATCAATTTTCTGTTGTTACTGATTCGATTTGGGATTTTTTTGGACATATTTTTATGTCTTGTTTTTTATTTTTATATTTTTCGGGCAGTCACGAAAAAATTTAAAATTTTGATATCTTTTTCGTATCGATATTCAATGGTGACTGATGCGATTCGAGAATTTCTTGAGGTGTTTTTACGTCTATTTCTTTATTTTTCTATTTTTCAGACGTTTATGAATTATAAATTTTAATATTATTCGAGCAGTCACGAAAAAATGTAAAATTTTGATTCATTATTCGTATCGATATTCTAAGGTGACTGGTGCGAATTTTTTGAGGTCTTTTTATGTCCTTTTCTTGATCTTTATACTTTTTGATGCTTACGAATTTAATTTTTTTATATTTTCGGGGAGTCACAAAAAATTATAAAATTTTGATATTTTTTCTGTATCGATATTCATAGGTGATTGGTTCGATTCTGGAATTTTTTGTGGTGTTTTTATGTCTTTTTTCTTGATTTTTATTTTTGTCGGATATTTACGAATTAAATTTTTTAATATTTTTTGAGTACTCACGAAAAAATGTAAAATTTTGATATTTTATTCGTATCGATATTCTGCGGTAACTGGTTTCGATTTGGGAATTTTTTTGAGGTGTGTTTATGTCTTTTTCTTATTTTTATATATTCAGATGTTTATGAATTTAATTTTTTGATATTATTCGAGCATTCACGAAAAAATGTAAATTTTTGATATTTATGTTGTATCGATATCTAAGGTGACTAGTGCAATTCGAGAATTTGTTGAGGTGTTTTTACGTCTTTTATTTGATTTTTTTATATTTTGAACCTTTACGAATTAAATTTTTTTATATTTTTCGAGCAGACACAAAAAAATGTACAATTTTAATTTTAATTCGTGTCGATATTCTAAAGTGAGTGGTGCGATTCAGAAATTTTTTGAGGTGTTTTTTTGTCTGTTTCTTGATTTTTTAATATTTTTCGGACGTTTACATATTAAATTTTTTGATACTTTTTCGGTAGTCAATAAAAAATCTTAAATTTTGATATTTTATTCGTATCGATATTTCAAGGTGACTGATGCGATTCGTGTATTTTTTGAGGTGTTTTTTTGTCTTTTTCTTGATTTTTATATATTTCAGGCGTTTACGAATTAAATTTTTTGTTATTTTTAGGCAGTCATGAAAAAATGTTAAATTTTAATATTTTATTCTTTATCGATATTTTAAAGTGACTTGTGCGATTTTGGAATTTTATGAGGTGTTTTTATGTCTTTTTCTTGATTTTTATATTTCTCAGACGTTTACGAATTAAAGTTTTTTGATATTTTTCGGGTAGTCACGAAAAAATGTAAATGTTTGATATTTTATTCGTATCAATATTCTAAGGCGAGTGGTGTGATTCCGAAATTTTTTGAGATATTTTTATGTCTTTTTTATTTTTATATTTTTCGGACGTTTACGAGTTAAAACTTTTGATATTTTTCCGATAGTCACGAAAAAATGTAAATTTTTTATATTTTACTTGTATCGATATTCTAAGGTGACTGATGCGATTCGAATATTTTTTTAGGTGTTTTTAAGTCTTTTTCTTGATTCGTATATTTTTCGGATGCTTACGAATTAAATTTTGATATTTTTGGGCAGTCACCAAAAAATGTTAAATTTTGATATTTTATTCTGTATCGATATTTTATGGTGATGGGTGCAATTCGGGAATTTTTTGAGGTGTTTTTATGTCTTTTTCTTGAATTTTATATTTTTTAAACGTTTACGAATTAAATTTTTTGATATTTTTTTGGGTAGTCACGAAAAAATGTAAAAGTTTGATATTCTATTCGGATCGATATTTTAAGGTGACTGGTGTGAATCATAATTTTTTAAGGTGTTTTTATTTCTTTTTCTTGATTTTTATATTTTTCGAACGTTTACGAATTAAAATTTTTGATATTTTTCAGGAATTCACGAAAAAATGTTAAATTTTGATATCTTATTTCTATCAATATTTTAAGGTGATTGGTGCGATTCATGTATTTTTTGAGTTGTTTTTATGTCATTTTCTTGATTTCTATATTTTTCGAACGTTTACGAATTAAAATATTCGGAAAAGGGCCTAAAATACCCTCGATGTATTGGTAATGGTACAAAACTACCACTCATCCACCTATTTGCTCTAAAATACCCTTTCATGCCCCCTATTTGCTCCAAAATACCATTGTCATCCACTTTTGGGTCCAAATTTTACCACTTTTTTAACAAATATTCTTTTAAATTATTATGTTTTTAAAATATGTAGCGCTCAACCATTGATTATTTTAATTAATTAATAAGTATAATTTATAAACCCCTAATTACTAATTAAACTCGTCCCAATTAATACACTCACCCCAAATTATAATTATCCACCAATTAGACATAACCATTTCACTCTTCATTCCCAACATATGTATAGAATCATTGCTTAATTACGCAATTATGTGTCTCTTCTCTGTATATTTTTAGCTATGTTAGATTTGACTTATATTTCTGTTCATTTCCCTCATCAAAGTAAGGCTGATTAGGTTGTTAGAACATAAAATTAAGTCAAATCTCTTGTCTTGTATTTCAAACTCTTAATCGATCATTTGTCACAAAACTGCAGAATCCAACAACATGTAATGTTGTAAAACAAGAAAAATTGTTGATTGTTATTTCCAACTTCCATTCAGTACTAATTCAAAGTGCTACATTTTCGAAATTTGCACACATGGAAACATTACTATAACTCAAATGTTACAATGTGATATAAGAAGGCAATTTCTCTATGCAGCATTGACCTCAATCAGTCCACAACAAGGAAAATCAATAATTATCAAGTGTTGGGGACGAAGGGCGAAGTGTTTTGTTTAATAGGTGGGCAATTATGATTTGGGGCAAGTGTATTAATTGGGACGAGTTTAATTAGTAATGAGAGGGTTTATAAATTATACTTATTAATTAATTAAAATAATCAATGGTTGAGCGCTACGTATTTTAAAAAATAATTAAATAATTTAAATAAATATTCGTTAAAAAAGTGGTCAAATTTGGACCCAAAGGTGGATGACAAGGGTATTTTGGAGCCAATAGGTAGATGCGGGGTAGTTTTGTACCATTTCTAATACTTCAAGGATATTTTAGGCCATTTTCCGTAAAAAAAATTATAAGCTAAGTTTACCAAACATGACAATCCGGCACTCTGTTGCTACAAGGCTCACAACTTAGACAATCATAGCTTCTGGTACATCTTTATGTTATGATTACTAATACTGATTTTAAAAGATATAACCTATTAATGTACTTTGTGAAGTCTGAATAAATTTTTGTTTGGTTACTATATCATGTACCTGATGAGAGCTTTGCGGTGTTACAGATGATATGAAACCAAGACTCACAGGTCAATAGTAGGAGGAATTTTTTAAAATCTCTGTAAATATTTATTCTCTTATGTCACATATTCCAATAATTTTCGCTAGTTTTGAGACTCTTCTCTTAAGATTGTGGTATCAACCTATGTGGGTTCAATCCATTAAAGAAAAGAGTTTCAAGACTAAGGTGTTAATACCTCTGTTCCTCTGGAAGATTCAACTTCGTAGAACTTTGACAAGCATGAGCAGATGAAGCCTAATAGCCCTGAAGTAATTCGATTCCAACTTCAAAAACATTTTAAATTATAGATCTTTTTGAAGATTAAAATGTCAATGGTGGTATCAATCTCATTTGGGATTCATCCCGTTGAAATTCAGATCTACGAAAAGATATCTAATTTATCGTAACCACGATACCTGGAAGAGTTTTTGGAAGCTCAAGATGCAACTGTAGTAACGAGGTTGGATAGATTTGATGAACATACCCGTTTATTTTGACTTCTCAAGTTGGAAGGCATTGATTATGAAGAACTCTTTGGAACTGCAAGAAATATTCTCACAGAACTTGTTCCTCATGTCTCTTTGCGATTGCCAGTTTGAGAGCTCTTCTCCAACAATGGAGTTCTCTTTAGAAACTTCATGAGTCTGTGACTTCTGTAATTTTTTCCAGATTGTTACTCTCCTTTTCCTTTCTGGGCCTTGGCTAGTTGGGCCACTGATTGTACATATTCTTTTGTTTTAATAAAATGGCCCTAAGGTCTTTGATAAAAAAAAAAAATTTGATATTTTTCAGCCAGTCACGAAAAATGTAAAATTTTAATATATTATTCGTATCGATATTCTAAGGTGACAGGTGCGATTCGAGAATTTTTTGAGGTGTTTTTATGTCTTTTTCTTGATTTTAATATTTTTTGGACGTTTACAAATTAAAACTTTTAATATTTTTCGGGCAGCCACGAAAAAATATAATATTTTGATACTTTATTTGTATCGCTATTCTAAGGTGAGTGGTGCGATTCGAACATTTTTTGAGGTTTTTTTATGTCTTTTTCTTGATTTTTATATTTTTCTGACATTTACGAATTAAATTTTTTGATATTTTTTGGGCAGCCACGAAAAAATGAAAAAATTTGATATTTTATTCGTAACGATATTCTAAGGTGAGTGGTGCGATTTGAAATTTTTTTTGAGGTGTTTTTATGTCTTTTTCTTGATTTTTATATTTTTCGGATGTTTACGAATTAAATTTTTTGATATTTTTCCTGCAATCACGAAAAAAATGTAAAATCCTAAATTTTTATTCATATCGATATTCTAAGGTGACTAGTGTGATTTGAGAATTTTTTGAGGTATTTTTATGTCTTTTTCTTGATTTTTATATTTTTTGAACGTTTACAAATTAAAATTTTTTAAATATTTTTCGGGCATTCATGAAAAATGTAATTTTTGGATATTTTATTCGTATCGATACTCTAAGGTGATTGTTGCGATTCAGGAATATTTTGAGGTGTTTTTATGTCTTTTTCTTGATTTTTATATTTTTCGAACGTTTACGAAATAAAATTAATGATATTTTTGGGCAGTCACGAAAAAATGTAAAATTTAGATATTTTCTTCCGTATCGATATTCTAAAGTGACACGTGCGATTCGGGAATTTTTTTAGGTGTTTTATGTCTTTTTCTTGATTTTTATATTTTTCGGACGTTTAAGAATTAAAATTTATGATACTTTTCGGTCAATCACGAAAAAATATAATATTTGGATATTTTATTCGTATATATACTCTAAGGTGACTGGTGTGATTAGGTAATTTTTTGAGGTGTTTTTAAGTCTTTTTCTTAATTGTTATATTTTTCGGACGTTTACGAATTAAAAATTATGATATTTTTCGGGCAATCACGAAAAAATGTAATTTTTTTTACTTCCTAACGATTTTCTAAGGTGAATGGTGCGATTCAAAAAAACTTTGGGGTGTTTTTATGTCTTTTTCTTGATTTTTATATTTTTCAAACGTTTACGAATTAAAATTTTTGATATTTTTTGGGCAGTCACAAAAAAATATAGTTTTTTATAATTTATTCGTATCAATATTGTAAGGTGACTGGTGTGATTCGATAATTTTTTAAGGTGTTTTTATGTCTTTTTTTCTTGATTTTTATATCTTTTTGAATTTTACGAATTAAAATTTTTGAAAATTTTCGTGGCAGTTACAAAAAAATGAATAATTATGATATTTTATTCGTATCGATATTCTAAAGTGACTGGTGTGATTTGGGAATTTTTTGAGGAGCTTTTATGTTTTTTTTTTATTTTAATATTTTTCGGACGTTTACAAATTAAATTTTTTGATATTTTTTGAGCAGTTGCGAATAAATGTATAATTTTGATATTTTATTCGTATCGATATTCTAAGTTGACTAGTGCGATTTGAGAATTTTTTGAGATGTTTTTATGTCTTTTTCTTGATTTTTATATTTTTCAGACGTTTACGAATTAAAATCTTTGATATTTTTCGGGCAGTCACGAAAAAATTGAAATTTTAATATTTTATTTATATCGATATTCTAAGGTGACTCGTACGATTCGAGAATTTTTTAAGGTGTTTTTATGTCTTTTTCTTGATTTTTATATTTTTCGAATGTTTACGAATTAGATTTATTTATATTTTTCTGGTAATCACGAAAAAATATTAAATTTTGATATTCTATTCGTATTGATATTTTAAGGTGATTGGTGCGATTCGTGAATTTTTTGAGGTTTTTTATGACCTTTTCTTGATTTTTATATTTTTTAGACATTTACGATTTATTTTTTTATATATTTTTCGGGTTATCATTAAAAATGTAGAATTTTGATATCTTCTTCGTATCGATATTCTAAGGTGACGGGTGCGATTTGGGAATTTTTGGAGGTGCTTTTATGCCTTTTTCTTGACTTTTATATTTTTCAAACGTTTACAAACTAATATTTATGATTTTTTTCATAGAGTCATGAAGAAATGTAAAATTTTGATATCTAATTCTTATCGATATTCTAAAGTGACTGGTTCGATTCAGAATTTTTTTGAGGTGCTATTATGTCTTTTTCTTGATTTTTATATTTTTCGGACGTTTACGAATTAAAATTTATGATATTTTTCAGACAGTTACGAAAAAATGTAAAATTTTGATATTTTATTCGTATCGATATTCTAAAGTGACTGGTTCGATTCGGAAATTTTTTGAGGTGTTTTTATGTGTTTTTCTTGATTTTTATATCTTTTGGAGGTTTACGAATTAAAGTTTTTGACATTTTTCGGGCAATCACGAAAGGATGTAAAATTTTGATATCGTATTCGTATTGATATTCTAAGGTGACTGGTGCAATTCGGGATTTTTTTGGAGGTATTTTAGTGTGTTTTTTTTTTTTCTTCATAACTTTTGGACATTTACGAAATAAATTTTATGATATTTTTCGGGTAGTAAGGAATAAATGTAAAAAAATTATATTTTATTCGTATCGATATTCTTAGGTGACTAGGGTGATTCGAGAATTTTTTGAGGTATTTTTATATCTTTTCTTGATTTTTACAATTTTCAGACATTAACAAATTAAAATTTTTGATATATTTCAGGCATTCATTAAAAAATGTAAAATTTTGATATTTCATTCGTATCGATATTATAAAGTGACTAGTGCGATTCCGGAAATTTTTGAGGTGTTTTTATGTCTTTTTATTGATTTTTATATTTTTTCAGACGTTTACGAATTAATAGTTTTAATATTTTTCGAGCAGTCATGAAAAAATTTAATTTTTTGATATTTTATTTCATATCAATATTCTAAGGTGATAGGTACGATTCGGGAATTTTTTGAGGTGTTTTTTATGTCTTTTGTTTATTTTTAAATTTTTCGGATGTTTATATATTATTTTGATAATTTATTTGTAGTGATTTTCTAAGGTGACTGGTGCGATTCAAGATTTTTTTAGACGTTTTTATGTCTTTTTTTTTATGTTTATATTTTTTGGACCTTTAAGAATTAAAAAATTTGATATTTTTGGGGCAGTCACAAAAAATTTAAAATTTCGATATTTTGTTCATATTGATATTATATGGTGACTGATGCGGTTCGAGAATTTTTTGAGGTGTTTTGACGTCTATATCTTGATTTTTCTATTTTTCACACCTTTACGAATTAAAATTTTTGATTTTTTTAGTGCACTCATGAAAAATTGTAAAATTTTGATATGTTATTTGTATCGATATTCTAAGGTGACTAGTGCGATTTGAGAATTTTTTGAGGTTTTTTTATGTCCTTTTCGTGATCTTTATATTTTTCAATGTTTACGAATTAAAAATTTTCATAATTTTGTGCAGTCACGAAAAAATATTAAGTTTTGATATTTTTTCTATATCTATGTTCTTAGGTGACTGGTTCGATTCGGGAATTTTTTGAGGTGTTCTTATGTCTTTTTCTTGATTTTTATATTTTACGGACGTTTACAAACTAAAATTTATAATATTTTTCAGACAGTCACGAAAAGATGTAAAATTTTGATATTCTTTTCATATCGATATTCTAAGGTGACTAGTGTGATTCAAGATTTTTTAAAAGTATTTTTATGTCTTTTTTTATTCTCATAACTTTCGGACATTTACGATTTAAATTTTATGATATTTTTCAGGCAGTAATGAATTAATGTAAAATTTTGATATTCTATTCATATCGATATTATAAAGTGACTGGTGTGATTCAGAAATTTTTTGAGGTCCTTTTATGTCTTTTTTATGATTTTTATATCTTTTGGACGTTTACGAATTAAAGTTTTTGATATTTTTCGGGCAATCATGAAAAGATGTAAAATTTTGATATTTTATTCGTATTGATATTCTAAGGTGACTAGTGTGATTCAAAAATTTTTAAAAGTATTTTTAGGTCTTTTTTTATTCTCATAACTTTCGGACATTTACGATTTAAATTTTATGATATTTTTCAGGCAGTAACGAATTAATGTAAATTTTTGATATTCTATTCGTATAGATATTCTAAGGTGACTGGTGCGATTCGGGAATTTTTTGTGCTGTATTTATGCCTTTTTCTTGATTTTTATATTTTTTGACCTATGCGAATTAAATATTTTGATATTTTTCAGGCAATAAATAAAAAACGTAAGATTTTGATATTTTACTCGTATCGCTATTCAATGGTAAAGTAATTGGTGCGTATCGTGAATTTTCGCGGTGTTTTTATGTATTTTCCTTGATTTTTATATTTTCAGACTCTTACGAATTAAAAATTTTGAAGTTTTTCCGGCTGTCACGAAAAAATGTGAAATTTTGATATATTATTTGAATCAAAATTCTAAGGTGACTAGTGCGATTCGAGACTTTTTTGAGGTGTTTTTATGTCTTTTTATTGATTTTCATATTTTTCGGACGTTGACGAATTAAAATTTTTGATATTTTTGGGGAGTCACGATAAAATTAAAAATTTTGATATATTATTCGTATCGATATTATAACCTGACCGGTGCCATTCAAAATTTTTTTGAGGTGTTTTAATATCTTTTTCTTGATTTTTATATTTTTCAAACGTTTACAAATTATAATTTTTGATATTTTTCAAGCAGTTACGACAAAATGTAAAATCTTGATACTTTATCCCTATCGATATTCCAAGTTAATTGGTGGGATTCAGGAATTTTTTGAGGTGTTTTTTTTTCTTTTTCTTAATTATCATATTTTTGAAACGTTAACAACTTATAATTTTTTATATTTTTCAGGCAGTTACGACAAAATGTAAAATTTTGATACTTTATTCCTATCGATTTTCTAAGTTGATTGGTGGAATTCGGGAATTTTTTGAGGTGTTTTTATGTATATTTTTCTGGATTTTTATATTTTTCGAATGTTAATGAATAAAATTTTTTGTTAATTATTGGGTAGTCAAGAAAAAATCGAAAATTTGATATTTAATTTGTATCGATATTCTAATGTGATTGGTGTGATTCAGGAATTTTATAGGTGTTTTTATGTATATTTTCTGGAGTTATATATTTTTCGAATGTTAATGAATAAAATTTTTTGTTATTTTATGGGTAGTCACGAAAAAATCTAAAATTTTGATATATTATTCGTACCAAAATTCTAGGATGACTGGTGTAATTTGGGAATTTTTTAAGCTGTTATTATGTCTTTTTCATGATTTCTATATTTTTCGAACGTTTACGAATTAAAATTTTAGATATTTTTCAGGCAGTCACGAAAAAATGTAAATTTTTTATATTTTATTCGTATCAATATTCTAAGGTGATTGGTATGATTCGAGAATTTTTGGAGGTGTTTTTATTTACTTTTCTTGATTTTTATATTTTTCGAACGTCTACGAATTAAAGTTTTTGATGTTTATTAGGCAACAATGAAAAAACGTAAAATTTTGATATCTTATTCGTAACGCTATTCTAAGTTAAGGTAATTGGTGTGTATCGTGAATTTTTTGAGGTGTTTTTATGTATTTTCATTGATTTTTATATTTTCTGACTTTTACGAATTAAATTTTTTGATATTTTTCAAGTAGACACGAAAAAATGTAAAATTTTGATATTTTATTCATATTGATATTCTACAGTGACTGGTGTGATTAGGAAATTATTCGAGTTGTTATTATGCCTTTTTCTTGAATTTTGTATTTTTTGAACGTTTACAAATTAAATTATTTGACATATCTCGAGCAGTTACAAAAAAAATAGAAATTTTTGATATTTTATTCTTATCGATATTCTAAGGTGACAGGTGTTATTCGGGAATTTTTGTGTTTTTATGTATTTTTCTTGATTTATATATTTTTCAAATGTTTACGAATTAAAATTTTTGATAATTTTTGGGCAGTCACGAAAAAATGTGAAATTTTGATATTTTTTTTTGTATCGATATTCTAATTTGATTGATCCGATTCGAGAATTTTTTACGTGTTTTTATGTATTTTTCTTGATTTTTATTATTTTTAGATGTTTACGTATTAATATTTTAAATATTTTTTGGGTTGTTACGAAAAATATGTGAAATTTTAATATTCTATTTGTATCGATATTTTAAGGTGACTGGTGCGATTCAGGAATTTTTTTGACGTGTTTTTATGTCTTTTTCTTGATTTTTATATTTTTTTCAAACAATTACTAATTAAAATTTTTGATATTTTTTGGATAGTCACGAAAATATATAAATTTTTGACATTCTATTCTTGTCGATATTTTAAGGTGAATGGTGCGATTAGTGAATTTTCTAAGGTGTTTTTATGTAATTTTTGTGTTTTTTATTTTTTTCGAACGTTTACGAATTAGAATTTTTGAAAATTTTCGTGTAGTCATGAAAAAATAAGAAATTTAAATATTTTATTCGTATCGATATTCTATGGTGACTGGTGCGATTCGAGAATGTTTTGAGGTGTTTTTATGTCTTTTTTCTTGATTTTTATATTTTTTGAACGTTTACGAATTAAATTTTTTGATATTTTTCGGGCAGTCACAAAAAACATAAAATTTTGATAATTTATCCGTATCTATATTCTAAGGTGACTGGTGCGATTCGGGAATTTTATAGGTGTTTTTATGTATTTTTCTTTATTTTTATATTTTTCGAACGTTTACGAGCTAGATTTTTTTATGTTTTTCGGTAAGTCAAGAAAAAATGTAAATTTTTGATATTTTGTTCGTATCGATAATCTTAGGTGACTGGTGTGATTCGGCAATTTTTTGAGGTGTTTTTATGTCTTTTTCTTGTTTTTTATATTTTTCGGGCAGTCACGAAAAAATAAATAATTTGATATCTTATTGGTATCCATATTCAATAGTGACTTGTGCGATTCGGGGATTTTTTGAGCTGTCTTTATGTACTTTTCTTGTTTTTTTATTTTTCGAATGTTTACGAATTAAAATTCAAGATATTTTTTGAGAAGTCATGAAAATATATGAAAACTTGATATTTCATTTGTATCGATTTTCTTTGGTGACTGGTGCGATTCGAGAATCTTTTGTGGTGTTTTTATGTATATTTCTTTATTTTTATATATTTGGGTAGTATTCGGATTTTTTTTTTTAGGTGTTGTTATATTTTTTTCTTGATTTTTATATTTTTCATTCGTTTACGAATTAAAATCTTTGATATTTTTTGGGGAGTCACATAAAAATGTAAATTTTGATATTTTATTCGTATCGTTATTCTAAGGTGACTGGTGTGATTCAGGAATTGTTTGAGATGTTTTTATGTCTTTTTCTTGAATTTTGTCTTTTTCAAACATTTAAGAATTAAAAAAATTGATTTTTTTCGGAGGGTCACAAAAAAATGTGAAATTTTGATATTTTATTCTTTTCGATACTTTAAGGTGACGGAAGCAATTCGGGATTTGTTTAAGGTGTTTTTATTTACTTTTTGTGATTTTTATATTTTTCGGACGTTTACGAATTAAATTTTTTGAATTTTCTCGGGTAGTCATGAACAATAAGAAATTTAAATATTTTATTCATATCGATATTCTAAGCTGGCTGGTGCGATTTGGGAATTTTTTGAGGTGTTTTTATGTCTTTTTCTTGATTTTTATATTTTTTGGACGTTCACGAATTAAATTTTTTGATATTTTTCAGGTAGCTACGACAAAATGTAAATTATTTTGATGTTTTATTCGTATCGATATTCTAAGGTGACTGGTGCGATTGGTAATTTTTTGAAGTGTGTTTATGTCTTTTTCTTGATTTATATATTTTTTCTGACGTTTACAAATTAATATTTTTTATATTTTTTGGGCAACCACGAAAAGTGTAATTTGATATTTTATCTGTATTGATATTCTAAGGTTGCTGGTGCGATTCAAGAATTTTTTGAGGTGTTTTTAGTATTTTTCTATATTTTTATATTTTTTGGTGGGTTTCGGGAATTTTTTCGAGGTGTTGTTATGTCTTTTTCTTGATTTTTATATTTTTCAGACGTTTATGAATTAAAATCTTTGATATTCTTCGGGCAGTTAGAAAAAATATAAATTTTTGATATTTTATTCGTATCGATATTCTAAGGTGACTGTTGTGGTTCAGGAATTTTTTGAGGTGTTTTTATGTCTTTTTCTTGTTTCTTATATTTTTCGAACGTTTACAAAGTAAAATTTTTGATATTTTTTAGGATAGTCACGAAAAAATGTAAAATTTTGATATTTTATTCTTATCGATATTCTAAGGTGACTATTGCGATTCGAGAATTTTTTGAGGTGTTTTTATGTCTTTTTTTAGATCTTTATATTTTTCGGACGTTTACAAATAAATTTTTTGATATTTTATTCGTTTCTCTATTCTAATGCGATTGGTGCGTAAATAAAATTTTTTGTGGTGTTTTTGTGTATTTTCCTTTATTTTTATATTTTTGAACTTTTACAAATTAAATTTTTTATTTTTTCAGAAGTCACGAAAATATGTGAAATTTTGATATTTTATACATATCAAAATTCTAAGGTGAGTGGTGCGATTCAGTTCTTTTATGAGGTCTTTTTATGTCTTTTTCTTGATCTTTATATTTTTCAGACGTTTACGAATTAAATTTAGTTTTATATTTTCGGCAATCACGAAAAAATGTGAAATTTTAATATTCTATTCGTATCGATATTCTAAGTTGACTGGTGCGATTCGAGAATGTTTTGAGGTATTTTTATGTCTTTTTTCTTGATTTTTATATTTTTCAGACGTTTACGAATGAAATTTTTTGATGTTTTTCGGGCAGTCACAAAAAATAAGAAAATTTGTTATTCTATTCGTATCGATATTCTAAGGTGACTGGTGTCATTCGTGAATTTTATAGGTGTTTTTATGTATTTTCCTTGACATTTATATTTTTCAAACGTTTAAGAACAATATTTTTTGATATCTTTCGAGAAGACACAATAAAATGTAAGTTTTTGATATTATATTCGTATCAATATTCTAAGGTGACTGGTACGATTCGGGAATTTTTTGAGGTATTTTTATGTGATTTTTCTTGATTTTTATATTTTTCGGACGTTAAAGAATTATAATTTTAGGTATTTTTCGGTCAGTCACGAAAAATAAAAATTTTGATATGTTATTCGTATCGATATTCTACAGTGACTTGTGCGTTTCAGAACTTTTTTGAGGTGTTTTTATGTACTTTCCTTGATTTTATATTTTTTTGATGTTTACGAATTAAAATTTATGATATTTTTCAGGCAGTCAGGAAAAAGTATGAAAATTTGATATTTTATTTGTATCGATATTCTAAGGCGACTCGTGTGATTCGAGAATTTTTTTAGGTGTTTTATGTCTTTTTCCTGATTTTTATAATTTTTTGACGTTTTCGAATTAAAATTTTAATATTTTTTGAGCAGTCTCGAAAAATGTAATTTTTATTTTTTATTCGTATCGATACTTTTAGGTGAGAGGTACGATTTGAGAATTTTGTGAGGTTTGTTTTTTTTGTATTTTTCTTGATTTTTATATTTTTTGGACGTTTACTTAGTTAAGATTTTTGATATTTTTCGGGTAGTCACAAAAAAATAAATTTTTTTTGATATTATATTCGTATTGATATTCTAAAATAAATGGTGCGATTCAGGAATTTTTTGAGGTGTTTTTATGTATTTTTTTAACTTTTATATTTTTCTGACGTTTACGAATTAAAATTTTGATTTTTTATTCGTATCGTTATTCTAAGGTGATTGGTGCGTAACGACATTTTTGAGGTGTGTTTATGTATTCGCCTTGATTTTTATATTTTCGAACGTTTACGAATTAAAGTTTTTGTTATTTTTTCGCTAGTCAAGAAAAATGTAAAATTTTGACATTTTATTCATATCGAAATTCTTAGTTGACTTGTGCGATTTGGGAAATTTTTCAGGTGATTTTATGTCTTTTTCTTGATATTTACATTTTTAGAACGTTTACGAATTAAATTTTTTGATGTCTTTCGGGAATTTACAAAAAATGTAAATTTTTGTTATTTTATGCGTATCGATATTCTGAGCTTACTGGTGCGATTCGGAAATTTTACAGGAGTTTTGATGTATTTTTCTTGATTTTTATATTTTTCAAACATTTACAAATTAAAATTTTTGATATTTTTCGGATAGTCATGAAAAAATATAAATTTTTGATATTTTATTTGTATCGATATTCAAAAGTAACTTGTGCGATTGGGGACTTTTTTGAGGTGCTTTATGTAGTTTTCTTGATTTTATACTTTTCGGACGTTTACGAATTAAAATTTTTGATATTTTTCGGACAGTCATGAAAATATATGAAAATTTCATATTTTAATTTTATCGATATTCTAAGGTGAGTCGTGTGCTTCGAGAATTTTTGAAGTATTTTTATAGTTTTTTCCTAATTTTTATATTTTTTTGACGTTTACGAATTAAAATTTTTGATATTTTTCGAATAGTCACGAATAAAATGTAATTTTGATATTTTATTCGTATTGATATTCTTAGGTGACTTGTGCGATTTGCGAATTTTTTGAAGTTTATTTTATGTCTTTTGCTTGATTTTTATATTTTTTGGACGTTCACTAATTTATTTTTTAAAATTTTTCGGGCAGTCACAAAAACATGTAAAATGTTGATATTCTATTCATATCGATTTACTAAGGTAACTGATGCGATTCGGGAATTTTTTGAGGTGTTTTTAAGTATTTTTCGTAATCTTTATATTTTTCGGACGTTTACGAATTAAAAATTTTCATACCTTTTTGACTGTCACGAAAAAATGAGAAATTTTGATATTTTATTCATAACAAAAATTCTAAGGTGACTGGTGCAATTCGAGACGTTTTTAAGGTGTTTTTATGTCTTTTCATTGATCTTTATATTTTTCTAACGTTTAAGAATTATTATTATTTTTATATTTTCAGGCATTCAAGAAAAAATGTGAAATTTTGATATTTTTTTCGTATCGATATTCTAAGTCGACTGGTGCGATTCGGGAATTTTTGAGGTGTTTTTATGTCTTTTTCCTGATTCGTACATTATTTGGACGCTTACGAATTAATTTTTTGAAGATTTTTGGGGAGTCACAAAAAATGTAAAATTTTGATATTTTATTCGTATCGATATTCTGAGGTGACTAGTGCAATTCAAGATTTTTATAGGTGTTTTTATGTAGTTTTCTTGATTTTTATATTTTTTTTCAAACGTTTATGAATTAATTTTTTTAATATTTTTCAGGCAGTAACAAAAATATATAATTTTTTTTCATTTTATTTCTATCGATATTTTAAGGTGACTGGTGCAATTCGGGAATATTTTAAAGTGTTTTTAAGTACTTTTTTGTGATTTTTATACTTTTCGAATGTTTACGAATTAATTTTTTTGATATTTTTCTGGCATATATGAAAAAAGTAATTTGTTTTGATATTTTATTTGTGTCGATATTCTAAGGTGAATGGTGTGATTGATAATTGTTGAGGTGTTTTAATGTCTTTTTCTCAATTTTTATATTTTTCAAACGTTTACGAATTAATATTTTTCCGTATTTTTTGGGCAATAACAAAATATGTAATTTGATATTTTATTTGTATTGATATTCTAAGGTGGCTGATGCGTTTCGAGATTTTCTTGTATTTTTACATTTTTTGGTGCAATTCGAGATTTTTGAGTGTTTTTATGTCTTTTTCTTGATTTTTATATTTTTTCAGATGTTTACAAACTAAAATCTTTGATATTTTTCTAGCAGTCACGAAAAAATGTAAAATTTTGATATTTTGTTCGTATCGATATTCTAAGATGACTGGTGTGCTTCGGGAATTTTTTGAGGTGTTTTGTGTATTTTTCTTGATTTTTATATTTTTCGTACGTTAACGAAATAAAAAATTTGTTCTTTTTTCGAACAGTCATGAAAACATGTGAAATTTTAATATTTTATTCGTATCGATATTCTAAGGTGACTATTGCGATTCGGAAATTTTTTGAGGTGTTCTTATGTCTTTTTCTTGAGTTTTATATTTTTCAGACGTTTATGAATTAAAATTTTTATATTTTTTTTGTATCGCTATTCTAAGGAGATTGGTGCATAACGAGAATTTTTTGAAGTATTTTTATGTATTTTCCTCGATTTTTATATTTTCGAACGTTAAAGAATTAAATTTTTTGATATTTTTCAGTAGTCACGAAAAAATGTGAAATGTTGATATTTTATTCATATCTAAATTCTAAGGTGTCTATGCGATTCGGGACTTTTTTGAGGAGTCTTTATGTCTTTTTCCTGATCTTTATATTTTTCGGAAGTCTACGAATTAATTTGTTTTTATAATTTCGTGCAATCACTAAATAATGAGAAATTTTGATATTTTATTCGTATTGATATTCTAAGCTGACAAGTATGATTCGAGAATTTTTTGAGGTGTTTTTATGTCTTTTTCTTGATTTTTATATTTTTTGGATTAAAATTTAAGATTTTATTCGGGCAGTCACACAAAATGTCTAATTTTGATATTTTATTCGTATCGATGTTCAAGGGTGACTGGTGCGATTCGGGAATTTTATAAGTGTTTTTATGTATTTTTATTGATTTTTATATTTTTCGAACGTTTACAAACTGAATTATTTGATATTTTTCGGGTAGTCACGAATAATGTAAATTTTTGGTATTCTATTCCTATCGATATTCTAAGTTGATTGGTGCGATTTGGAAATTTTTTGAGGTGTATTTATGTCTTTTTCTCGATATTCATGTTTTTCGAATTTTAACGAATTAAAAAATTTCATATTTTTCGGGTACTCACAAAAATAGTTAAATTTTTTATATTTTATGAGTATCGATATTCTAAAGTGATAGGAGCGATTCGTTAGTTTTTTGAGGTGTTTTTATGTACTTTTCTTATTTTAATATTTTTTGGACGTTTACGAATTAAATTTTTTGATATTTTTGACAAGTTACGAAAATTTTTAAATATTGATATGTTATTCGTATCAATATTCTAAGGTTACTGGCGCGGTTCGGGAATTTTTTGAGGTGTTTTTACGTCTTTTTCTTGATTTAAATATTTTTCGAACGTTTTCGAATTGAATTTTTTGCAATTTTTCGGGCAGTCAAGAAAAAATGTAAAATTTTTTATCTTATTTGTATCGATATTCTAGGTAGCTGGTGCGATTTAGGAAGTTTTTGAGATGTTTTTATTAATTTTTCTTGATTTTTATTTTTTCGGACGTTTACAAATTAAATTTTTTGATATTTTTCGGGCAGTCACGAAAAAATATAAATTTTTGATACTTTATTAGTATCGATATTCTAAGGTGACTGGTGCAATTTTGTAATTTTTAGAGGTGCTTTTGGGAATTCATTTTTTTTTTAAAATTTTTATATCTCATTCATATCGATATTCTAAGGTAATTGGTGCGATTCGGAAATATTTCGAGGTATTTTTATATCTTTCTCTTGATCTTTAAATTTTTTGAACGTTTACGAATTAAATTTTTTGATATTTTTCAGGCTACCACGAGAAAATTTAAAATTTTGATATTCCATTCATATCGATATTCTACGGTGACTGGTGCGATTTGGTAAATTTTTTAAGGTGTTTTTATGTCTTTTTCTTGATTTCTATATTTTTTGGATGTTTACTAATTAAATTTTTTGATATTTTTCGGCAGTCACACCAAAATGTTAAATTTTGATATTCTATTAGTATCGAATCAAGAATTTTTTGAGGTGTTTTATGTAGTTTTCTTGATATTTATATTTTTTGAACGTTTACAAATTAAATTTTTTGACATTTTTTGGGTAGTAACGAAAAACTGTAAAATTTTGATATCCTATTTGTATCGATATTCAAAGGTGACTAGTGCGATTCAAGAATTTTTTGAGGTGTTTTTATGTCTTTTTCCTTATTTTTATATTTTTTGGACGTATACGAATAAATTTGTTTCATATTTTATGGGCAGTCACTAAAAAATGTGAAATTTTGAAATATTAATCTTTTCTATATTCTATGGTGACTGGTTGATTCGGGAAATTGTGAGATATTTTTATGTCTATTTCTTGCTCTTTATATTTTTCAAATGTTTACGAATTAAAATTTTTGATATTTTTCGAGCAGTCACTAAAAAATGTAAATTTTTTGATATTTTAATTGTATCCATATTCTAAAGTGACTGGTGCGATTTGGGTTTTTTTTTGAGGTGTTTTTACATACTTTTCTTGATTTTTATATTTTTCATACGTTTACGAATTAAATTTTTTAATATTATTCGGGAAGTCACAAAACAATATGAAATTTTTACATGTTATTATTATCGATATTCTAAGGTGACTAGTGCAATTGGGGAGTTTTTTGAGGTATTTTTATTTCTTTTTCTTGATTTTCATATTTTTCAGAAATGTACGAATTAATTCTTTAACATTTTTCGGGCAAACACGATAAAATGTTAAATTTTGATACTTTTTCGTATCGATATTCTAAGCTGACTGGTATGGTTCTGGAATTTTTTGAGGTGTTTTTTTGTACTTTTCTACTTTTCAAACGTTTACGAATTAATTTTTTTGATATTTGTAAGGCAGTCATGAAAAAATGTAAGTTTTGATATTTTATTCGTATCGATATTATAAGGTGACTGGAGCGATTCAAGAATTTTTGGAGTTGATTTTTTAATTTTTATATTTTTTTAACGTTTACTAATTAAAAATATTGATATTTTTCGTGCTGTCACGAAAAAATGTAAAATTTTGATATTTTATTCGTATCGATATTCTAAGGTGACAGGTGCGATTAACGAATTTTATGAGGTGTTTTTATGTATTCTTCTTGATTTTAATATTTTTCGGACATTTACAAATAACATATTTTGGTATTTTTCCGGCTTTCACGAAAAAATGTGAAATTTTGATATTTTATTTGTATTGATATTTTAAGGTGATTAGTTCGATTCTTGAAATTTTTGAGGTATTATTTGTATTTTTCTCTATTTTTATATTTTTGAATCGTTTACGAATTAAATTATTGATATTTTTCAAGCAGTTACAAAAAAAATTGAAAATTTTAATATTTTATTCGTATTGATATTCTAAGTTGCGTGGGGTGATTCAGGAGATTTTTTGAGGTGTTTTTATGTGTTTTTCTTGAAATTTTATCTTTTTTGGTCATTTAAATTTTTGATATTTTTTGATCACTCATGAAAAAATGTATAATTTTGATATTATTTTCGTATCGATATTCTAAGGTGACTAGTACGATTGAAATTTTTTGAATCTGTTTATATGTACTTTTCTTGATTTTTTTATTATTCTAACGTTTACGAATTAAAATTTGTGATATTTTTCTAGTAGTCACGAAAAATTCTAAATTTTAGTATTTAATTTTTATCGATATTCTATGGTAATTGGTGCGATTCGAGAATTTTTAGAGGTGTTTTTATCTATTCTTCTTGATTTTAATATTTTTTAGACGTTTACAAATTATTTTTTTGAAATTTTTCGGTCAGTGATGAAAAAATATGAAATTTTGATATTTTATTCGTTTCGATATTCTAAGGTGAGTGATAGGATTCGGGAATTTTTTGAGGTATTTTTATATCTTTTTCTTGATTTTTCTATTTTTCGGACGTTTACGAATTAAATTTTTTGATATTTTTCGAGTAGTAACGAAAAAATATTAAATTTTGATATTTTATGTGTATCGATATTCTAAAGTGACTGGTGCAATTATGGAATTTTTTGAGGTGTTTTTATTTATTCTTATTAATTTTTATATTTTTTTGACCTTTACGAATTAAATTTTTTGATATTTTTTGGGCAGTCACGGAAAAATATTTATTTTTGATACTTTATTTGTATCTATATTCTAAGGTGACGGGTGCGATTCCGAATTTTTTTGAGGTGCTTTTATCTAATTTTCATTATTTTTATATTTTTCGGGCACTCACGAAAAAGTGTGAAATTTTGATATTTTAACTGTATCGATATGTTAAGGTGAGTGGTGCGATTCAGAATTTTTTGAGGTGTTTTATGTATTTTTCTATATTTTTATTATTTTCAATGGTTCATAAATTAATTTTTTTTATATTTTTTGAGCAGTCACGAAAAAATATAAAATTTCGATGTCTTATTCGTATCGATATTCTAATGTGACTAGTGCGATTTGGGCATTTTTTGAGTTGTTTTTATGTCTTTTTCTTGATTTTTATCTTTTTTGACGTTTACAAATTAAATTTTTTGATTTTTTTCGAACAGTCACGAAATATGTAATATTTTGATATTCATTTCGTATCGATATTCTAAGGTTACAGATGCAATTCGAGAATTTTTTGAGGTTTTTTTATGTACTTTTTCTTTATTTATATATTTTTTGAATGTTTACGAATTAATTTTTTTGATATTTTTCGTGCAGTTACGAAAAACCATAAAATTATTATATTTTATTCCTATCGATATTATAAGGTGATTGGTGAGATTCGGGAATTTTTTGAAGTCTTTTTATGTCTTTTTCTTGATTTTTATATTTTTCGTACGTTTACGAATTAATTTGTTTTTTATGTTTTTGGACAGTCACGGAAAAATGTATAATTTTGATATTTTATTTGTATCGATATTCTAAGGTTACTGGTGCGATTCGAGAATTTTTTGAGGTTCTTTTATGTATTTTTCTTTATTTTTATATTTTTATTATGGTTACGAATTCAAACATTGATATTTTTTCGGTAAGTAACGAAAAAATGTGAAATTTTAATATTTTATTCGAATCAGTATTCTAAGGTGACATGTGCAATTCGGGATATTTTTGACGTGTTTATATGAAGTTTTCTTCATTTTTATATTTTTCGGACGTTTGCGAAATAAAATTTTTAAACTTTTTTGGGCAGTTACGAAAAATGAGGAATTTTCTAATTTTATTCGTAATGATATTTAAAGGTGACTGGTGCGATTCGGGAAATTTTTGAGCTATTTTTATGTCTTTTTCTTCATTTTTATATTTTTCAGACGTTTACGAATTAAAGTTTTTGATATTTTTCGGACAGTCACGAAAAAACGTAAAAATTTGATATTTTAGTCGTATCGATATTCTAATGTGACTAGTGCGATTCGGGAATTTTTTGATGTATTTCTTGTCTTTTTCTTGATTTTTATATTTTTCGAGCAGTTACGAAAAAATGTGAAATATTGATATCCCCTTCGAATCGATATTCTAAGGTGACTGGTGTGATTTCGAGAATTTTTGAGGTGTTTTTATGTGTTTTTCTTGACTTTTATATTTTTCTGATGTTTATGAATCAAAATTTTTGGTATTTTTCGGGCAGTCACAAAAAAATGTGAAATTTTCGTATTTTATTCGTATTGATATTCTAAGGTGACTAGTGTGATTCAGGAAATTTTCATATTTTTTGTATTTTACAAATGTTTACGAATTAAAAAAATTGATATTTTTTTGGCAGTAACGAATTTTTTTGAAATTTTGATATTTTATTCGTATCGATATTATACGGTGACAAGTGCGATTCTGTAATTTTTGGATGATTTTTTAAGTCTTTTTCTTGATCTCTTTACTTTTCGGATGTTTACGAATAATAATTTTTGATATTTTTCGTGCAGTCACGAAAAAATGTAAAATTTTGATATTCCTATTCGTATCCATATTCTAAGGTGAATGGTGCAATTCAGGAATATTTTGATGTGTTTTTAGGTCTTTTTCTTGATTTTTACATTTTTCAGACGTTTTCGAATTAAAATTTTGGCGAAATGGTCTAATGGACCCTTATACTTATACGCGTTTGTATTATGAACCCTTCTATTTAACCTTTTATCAATTGAACCCTTACACTCAACCAAAAGAAGATTTTTAAACCCTTTCATCACGTGTGTAATTCACTAACCCTTAAATAAATGATATATCAAATCCACGTCTCCTAAATTATTGACATGTCATAATTATGTTTACTAACTATTTTTTAAAAATATTAACCAAAATTATATAATAAAATATAAAATAATAAAATTTTAATTTATTCTTTAAAAATAAAGTTTGAAACTCCATACTTTATCTCCCCATTCCCACTTTGAAACGTCTAAATCTAAACCCTTTGCCGCCGTCTTTGTCTCAGTCGTCGTTGCAACTCTTCCCGGTGACCATACGTACTCTCTTCTTCACCTGTCTTCATCTCCGTCGCACCATGGCCACCAGATCTGATCGGAAAACCTTTTCGTTGTCGTGACCAAATCCCACCCTCACTCGCCTCGTTCTTCTTCCACTGACCTGCGTCGTCTCTCTCTAGGTGCCAATGCGAAGATCTGCTAAAGAAGATGAGAAGAGTGTGAAGAAGAAAGAAAAATGGATTGGACATGGATGGAGATGGCCAAAAATGGAGGTGAACCGGTTGGCTGAACAAGAATGCTTTTTTAAGTTTTTTTTTTTAAAAAGTTTTATTATTTTATTGTTTTATTTTTTAATATTTTTAAAAATTATATAGGATATCACTCGCCTTAATGAGAGTGAATTCACACACTTTTGCCAACTCAACCTTATTGATGCCACATAAGCCTAGTCAATGGTCAGAGGGGTTTGATAAATTGTGTTTTATTAAGTTAAATGGTTCAATTGATAAAGACTTAAGTAGACATTTTTCGGGCAGTCACGAAAAAATTTCAAATTTTGATATTTTATTAGTATCGATATTCTTAAGTGACATGTGTGATTCGATGATTTTTTGAGGTGTCTTTACGTACTTTTCTTGATTTTTATATTTTTCGTGCTGTCACGAAAAATGTGAAATTTTCATAATTTTTCCGTATCTGTATTTTAAGGTTACTGGTTCAATTCCAGAATTTTTTGAGGTGCTTCTATGTCTTTTTCTTGATTTAAATATTTTTTGGACATTTACGAATTAAAATTTTTGATATTTTTTAAGCAGTCACAAAATAATGTAAAATTTTGATATTTTATTCGAATCGATATTCTAAGATGACTGGTGCGATTCAAAATTTTTTGAGATGATTTTATATATTTTTCAAGATTTTTGTATTTTTCGGACGTTTACGAATAATTTTTTTGTTAATCTTTTTCAGGCAATTACAAAAAATGTGAAATTTTATATTTTATTCGTATTGATATTCTAACGTGAATGGTGCGATTCAGGAATTTTTTGAGGTGCTTTTTTGTCTATTTCTTGATTTTTATATGTTTTGGACTTTTACGAACTAAATTTTTTGATATTGTTCGGATAGTTAAAAAAAATGTTAAACTTAGATATTTTATTTGTATCAATACTCTATAGTGACTAGTGCGATTTGGGAATTTTTTGAGGTGTTTTTATCTCTTTTGCTCGATTTCTATATTTTCCAGACGTTTACCAATTAAATTTTTAAATATTTTTCGGGCAATCACGAAAAAATGTAAAATTTTGATATTTTATTCGTATCAATATTCTAAAGTGACTGGTGCGAATCAATAAAAATTTGAGGTGTTTTTATGTAATTTTCTTGGTTTTTATATAATTCGGACGTTTACGAATTAAATTTTTTGGTATTTTTCGGCCAGTAACGAAAAATTATGAAATTTTGATATTTTATTTGTATCGAAATTCTAAGGTGACTGGTTCGATTCATAATCTTTTTGAGGTGTTTTATATTCTTTTCTTGATTTTCATATTTTTCGGACGTTTACGTATTAAATTTTTGATATTTTTTGGGTGGTAACGAAAAAATGTAAAATAAATATATTTTATTCGTATCGATATTGTAAGGTGACTGGTGGGATATAAGAATTTTTTGAGGTGTTTCTATGTCTTTTTATATTTTTCAGACATTTACGAATAATAATTTTTCATATTATTCGTGTAGTCACAAAATAATGCAAAATTTTGATATATTATTCCTATCAATATTCTAAGGTAATTGGTGCGATTCAGGAATTTTTTTAGGTGTTTTTACGTATATTTCTCTATTTTTATATTTTTCAGACTTTTACGAATTAAATTTTTTGATATTTTCGAAGAGTCAAGAATAATGTGAATTTTTTATAGTTTATTCGTACAGATATTCTAATGTAGCTGGTGCGATTAGATAATTTTTTGAGCTGTTTTTATGTATTTATCTTGATTTTTATATTTTTGGACTTTCACGAATTAAATTTTTTGATATTTTTCAGGTAGTCACGAAAAAATGTAATATTTTGATAAATTTTATTCGTATCGGTATTTGGAGGTGACTGGTGCGATTCAGGATCTTTTTGAGGTGTTTTTATATCTTTTTCTTGATTTTTATTTTTTTTAGACGTTTACGAATTAACATTTTTGATCTTTTTCGGGTAGTCAAGAAAAAATGTAAAATTTTGATATTCAATTCTTATCGATATTCTAAGGCGACTGGTGCGATTTTGGAGTTTTTTGAGGTGTTTTTATGTATTTTATTTTGTATATTTTTCGAACGTTTATAAATTAAAATTTTAGATATTTTTCGGGCAATCACAAAAAAATGTGTACTTTTAATATTTTATTTGTATAAATATTATAAGGTGACTGGTGCGATTCTGGAATTTTTTGAGGTGTTTTCATGTCTTTTTCTGGATTTTTATATTTCTTGGATGTTTACTTATTAAATTTTTTGATATATTTCTACTAGTCACAAAAAAATGTAAAATTTTGATATTTCAATTGTATCGATATTCTAAGGTGACTGGTGCGATTAAGGATATTTTTGAGGTATTTTTATGTCTATTACTTGATTTTAATGCTTTCTGGACGTTTATGTATTAAAATTTTTGATTATTTTCGACCAGTCACGAAAAAATGTAAAATTTTGATATACTATACGTATCGATATTCTAAGGTTACTGCTACGATTTGAAAATATTTTGAGGCGATTTTTTGTAATTTTATTAATTTTTAAATTTTTTCGAACGTTTACGAATTAAAATTGTTGATATTTTTTGGGCAGTCACGAAAAAGTGTAAAATCATTATATTTTATTCGTATCGATATTCTAAGGTGATTTGTGCGATACGAGAATTTTTTGAAATGTTTTTATGTCTTTTTCTTGATTTTTATATTTTTTGAATGTTTACGAATTAAATTTTTTGAAAATTTTCGGGTAAACACTAAAAAATGTAATTTTTTTAAAATTGTATTCATTTCGATATTCTAGGGTGACTGGAGGGATTCGGTAAGTTTTTGAGGGGTTTTATGTGTTTTTCTTGATTTTTATATTTTTCAGATGTTTACGAATTAAATTTTTTGATATTTTTCAAGCAGTCACGAAAAAATGTGATTTTAATATTTTATTCATAATAAAGTGACTAGTGTGATTTGGGAATTTTTTGAGATATTTTATGTCTTTTTCTTGATTTTTATATTTTTCGGACAATGACGAATTAAAATATTTGATATTTTTCAGACAGTAATGAAAAAGAATAAAATTTTGATACTGTAGTCGTATCGATATTATAAGGTGACTGCTCCGATTTAGGAGTTTTGGGAGGTGTTTTTATGAGTTTGTCTTGATTTTTTATATATTTCGGAAGTTTACGAATAACTTTTTGTTGATATTTTTCTGGAAGTCCCGAAAAAATGTGAAATTTTGATATTTTCTTCGTATCGATATTCTTAGGTGACTGGTGCGATTCGGGAATTTTTTTTATGTATTTTTCTTGATTTTTATATTTTTCAGACGTTTATTAATTCAAATTTTTTATATTATTCGTATTGATATTCTAGGTGACTAGTGCGATTTGAAACTCTTTTGAGGTGCTTTTATGTCTTTTTCTTTATTTTTATATTTTTGAACGTTTAAGAATTAAATTTTTTGATTTATTTTGGCAGTCACGAAAAAAATGTAAAATTTTGATATTTCATTCGTATCGATATTCTAAGGTAACTGGTGCGATTCAAATTTTTTTTAGGTGTTTTTATGTCTTTTTCTTATTTTTATATTTTTCGGACGTTTAAGAATTAAAATTTTTGTTATTTTTTGGGCAGCCACAAAAAAATGTTAGATTTTTATATTTTATTCGTATCGATATTCTAGGTTACTGGTGCGATTCGAAATTTTTTTGAGGTGCCTTTGTATCGTTTTCTTGGTTTTTAAATATTTTTCGGACGTTTACGAATTAAATTTTTTGATTTTCTTTGGGCAGTCACGAAAAAATGTTAATTTTTAATATGTTATTCTTATCGGTATTTTTAGGTGACTGGTGCGATTCGAGAATTTTTTGAAGTGTTTTAATATCTTTTTCTTGATTTTTATATTTTTCGTACGTTTATGAATTAATTTTTATTATATTTTTGACAATAACGGAAAAATGTAAAATTTTAATATCTTATTCGTATCGATATTCTAAGGTTACTGGTGGGACTCGAAACTATTTTGAAGTGTTTTTATGTCTTTTTCTTATTTTTATATTTTTCAGATATTTACGAATTTAAACTTTTGATATTTGTTTAGTAAGCGACGAAAAAATGTAAAATTTTAATATTTTATTTGTATTGATTTTCTTAGCTTATATGTGTGATTTGGGAAATTTTGAGGTGTTTTTAAGTATTTTTCTTCATTTTTTTATTTTTTCGGATGTTTACGAATTAATTTTTTTGATATTTTTCGAGTAGTCACGAAAAATGAGAAATTATCATATTCTATTCGTATCGATATTTCAAGGTGGCTGGCGCTATTCGAGAATTTTTTGAGGTATTTTTATGTCTTTTTCTTGGATCCTATATTTTTCGGACCTTTACGAATCAATATTTTCGATATTTTTAAAACAGTCACAAAAAAATATAAAATTTTGATATTCTATTCGTATCGATATTCTATTGTGATTGGTGCGATCCAGGAATATTTCGAGGTGTTTCTATGACTGTTTCTTGATTTTTACATTTTTCGGACGTGTACGAATAACGATTTTTGATATATTCGGGCATACATGAAAAATAAATAAATATATTTTATTCGTATCAATAGGGAACTTTTTGAGGTGTTTTTATGTCTTTTTCTTGATTCTTATATTTTTCGGGCTGTCACGAAAAAATGTAAAATCTTGATATTTTTTTCAGATCGTTATTCTTAGGAGACTACTGGGATTCAAAAATTTTGAGGTGTTTTTATGTATTTTTCTTGATTTTTTTATTATTCAGATGTTTATGAATCAAACTTTTTGGTATTTTTCGGGCAGTCACAAAAATATGTGAAATTTTCATATTTTATAAATATTGATATTCTAAGGTGACTACTGCGATTCAAGAATTTTTTGAGGTGTTTTTTATGTCTTTTTCTTGATCTTTATATTTTCGGATGTTCATGAATTAAAATTTATTGATATTTTATGGGTGGTCACGAAAAAATGTAAATTTTTTGATTTTCTATTCTTATCAATATTCTAAGGAGACCGGTGTTATTTGGGAATTTTTTGAGGGGGTTTTATGTGTTTTTCTAGATTCTTATATTTTTCGAACGTTTACCAATTAAAATTTTTAATACACAAAAATGTTAAATTTTGATATTTTATTCGTATCGATATTCTAAGGTGAATGGTGCGATTCGGGATTTTTTTGAGGTATTTTTATAGCTTATTTTTATTTTTATATTTTTCAGACGTTTATAGATTAAAATTTTTGATATTTTTATTTATATCTTTTTCTTGATTTTACATTTTTTCGAATGTTTACGAATTAAATTTTTTAATATTTTTCTAGTAGTCAATAAAAAATGTAAAATTATGATATTTTATTTGTATCGCTATTCTAAAGTAACTGGTGCGATTCAGGAATTTTTGAACAATTTTTTTTCTATTTTTATTGATTTTTATATTTTTCGTACGTTTACGAATTAAATTTTTTGATATTTTCCGGTCAGTCACGAAAAAATATAGAATTGTGATATTTTATAGGTATCGATAATATAAGGTAACTGGTGCAATTTGGGATTTTTTCGAGGTTTTTTTATGTCTTTTTCATTATTTTTATATTTTTCAGACTTTTATGAATTAAATTTTTTGATATTTTTGGGCAGACACGAAAAAATGTAAAATTTCCATACTTATTCTTGTCGATATTCTAAGGTAACTGGTGCGATTCGTGAATTTTTTGAGGTGTTTTTATGGCTATTTCTTGATTTTTATATTTTTCAGACGTTTATGAATCAAATTTTTTGATATTTTTCGGGTAGTCACTAAAAAATGTAAAAAAATTATATTCTATTCGTATCGATATTCTAAGATGACTGATGCGATTCGGGAATTTTTTTTAGGTGTTTTTATGTTGTTTTTTATATATTTTTCGGATGTTTACGAATTAAATATTTTGATATTTATCCGCCGACACGAAAAAGTGTTAAATTTTGATATTTTCTTTATATCGATATTTTAAGGTGACTGGTGCGATTCGGGAATTGTTTGAGCTGTTTTTATGTCTTTTTCTTTATTATTATATTTTTCGAACGCTTAAGAATTATATTTTTTTGATATTTTTGGGTTGTCACGGAAAAATGTAAGATTTTGATATTTTATTCGTATCAATATTATAAGGTGAATGGTGCGATTAGAAATTTTTTTGAGTTGTTTTTTATGATTTTTTCTTGATTTTCATATTTTTCGGATGCTTACGAATTAAATTTTTTGATATTTTTCGGTCAGTCATGAAAAAATTTAAAATTTTGATATTTTAATCGTATTGATATTCTAAGGTGTCTGATGTGATTCGAGAATTTTTTGAGGTGTTTTTATGTCATTTTCTTGATTTTTATATTTTTCAGACATTTACGAATTAACTTTTTTGATATTCATCTGGCACTCACGAAAAAATGTTATCTTTTGATATTTTATTCGTATCAATATTCTAAGGTGATTGGTGCGATTCAAAAAGTTTTTTAGGTGTTTTTATGTTTTTTTCTTGATTTTTATATTTTTTGAACATTTACTAATAAAATTTTTGATATTTTTTGGGCAGTTATGAAAAAATATTAAATTTTATATTTTATTCGTATCGATATTCTAAGGTTACTAGTGCGATTCGGAAATTTTTTGAGGTGTTTTTATGTCTTTTTTTTGTTTTTTTTTTATATTTTTCGAATGTTTACGAATTAAATTTTTTGATATGCTTTGGGAACTCACGAATTTTTTTTATATGTTATTCTTATCGATATTTTAAGGTGACTGGTGCTATTCAAAAAAATTTTGAAGCGTTTTTATACCATTTTCTTGGTTTTTATATTTTTAGTACGTTTATGAATTAATTTTTATAATATTTTTGGACAATCATGGAAAAATGGAAATTTTTATTTATTATTCGTATCGATATTGTAAGGTGACTGGTGGGACTCGAAACTATTTTGAGGTGTTTTTATGTCTTTTTCTTGATTTTTATATTTTTTCAGATGTTTACGAATTCAAACATTTGATATATTTTCGGTAAGTCACGAAAAAATGTAAAATTTTGGTATTTTATTCATATCGATTTTCTAAGGTGACAGGTTCGATTTGGGAATTTTTGAGGTGTTTTTATGTACTTTTCATCATTTTTATAATTTTCGGACGTTTACGTAGTAAATTTTTTGATATTTTTCAAGCAGTCACGAAAAATGAGATATTTTCATATTTTGTTCATATCGATGTTTCAAGGTGACTGGTGCTATTCGAGAATTTTTTGAGGTTTTTTTATTTATTTTTGATATTTTTTTGGTAGTGATGATTTAATGTGAAAATTTTATATTTTATTCGTATCGATATTCTAAGATAACTGATGCGATTCGGGAATATTTTGATGTGTTTTAATGTTGATTTTTATATATTTTTCGGATGTTTTCGACTTAAATTTTGTGATATTTATCAGGCAGTCAAGAAAAAAAGTGAAATTATGAAAATTTCTTTTTATCGATATTATAAGGTGACTGTGGGACACAGGAATTGGTTGAGCTGTTTTTATGTCTTTTTCTTGATTTTTAAATTTTTTGGACGTTTAAGAATTATATTTTTTGGTATTTTTGCGCAGTCGCAGAAAAATATAAGATTTTGATATTTTATTCGTATCAATATTCTAAGGTGAATGGTGCTATTCGAAATTCTTTTGAGGTGTTTTTATGTTTTTTACTTGATTTTCATATTTTTTGGAATTTTACGAAATAAAATTTTAGATATTATTCGAACAGTCATGAAAAAATATAAATTTTGATATTTTAATCGTATCGATATTCTAAGGTAACTGATGTGTTTCGGGAAATTTTTGAGGTGTTTTTATGTCTTTTCCTTGATTTATATATTTTTCTGACGTTTACGAAGTAATATTTTTGATATTTTTAAGGAAGTCAGGAAAAAAGTGAAATTTTGATATTTTTTCTTCGTATCGATAGTCTAAGATGACTAATGCCTTTTTCTTGATTTTTATATTTTTCGGATGTTTATAAATTAAAATTATTGATATTTTTAGGGCAATCACGAAAAAATGTAAAATTTTAAACTTTTATTCGTATCGATATTCTAAGGTGACTGGTGCGATTCGGGAATTTTTTTAGGTGCTTTATAGCTTTTTCATGATTTTGATACTTTTCGGTCAGTCACGAAAAAATAAAAAAAAATTCATATTTTATTCGTATGGATATTCTAAGGTGACTGGTGTGATTCTAGAATTTTTTGAAGTATTTTTATGGCTTTTTCTTGATTTTTTTCATTTTTTGAAGTTTACGAATTAATTTTTTTTCATGTTTTTCGGCAAGTCACAAAAATATAAGAAAAATTTGATATTTTTTTCGTATCGATATATTAAGGTGACTGGTGCTATTCATGAATTTGTTGAGGTGTTTTTATGTACTTTTCTTGATTTTTATATTTTTCAGACGTTTACGAATTAAAATTTTTGATATTTTTCAGGCAGTCACGAAAAAATGTGAAATTTTGATATTTTATTTTTGTCGATTTCTAAGGTGATAGGTGCGTTTCAAGAATTTTTTTGTGATGTTTTTATGTATTTTTTAAAAATATTTTCGGACATTTACGAATTAAAATTTTTGATATTTTTCGGGCATGCACGAAAAAATGTACAATTTTGAAATGAATTTCGTATCGATATTATAAGGTAACTGGTGCGATTCGGGAATTTTTTGAGGTATTTTTATGTCTTTTATCTGATTTGAGGTGTTTTTATGTACTTTTCTTAATTTTTATATTTTCGGACTTTTATGAATTAAAATTTTTGATATTTTTTGGGTAGTCACGAAAAAAATGTAATATTTTGTTATTTTATTCGTATTGACATTCATATATGAGTGGTGCGATTCGAGAATTTGTTTAGGTGTTTTTATGTACTTTTCTTGATTTTATATTTTCAGACGTTTACGAATTAATTTTTTTGATATTCTTCGAGCAGTCACGAAAAAGTGTGAAATGTTAATATTTTATTCATATCGATATTCTAAGGAGATTGGTACGATTCGGACATTTTTTGAGGTATTTTTATGTCTTTTTCTTGATTTTTATATTTCTCGGATGTTTACGAATTAAAATATTTTGTATTTTTCTGGCAGTCACGGAATAACGTAAAATTTTGGTATTTTTTGAGGTGTTTTTATGAGTTTTTCTTGATATTTGTGTTTTTCAGTCATTTACGAATTAAAATTTTGATAAATTTAAGGGCAATTACGAAAAAAATGCAAATTTTAATATTTTATTCATATCGATATTCTATGGTGACTGGTGCGATTCGATAATTTTTTGATGTGTTTTATATCTTTTTCTTGATTTTCATATTTTTCGGATATTTACAAATTAAAAATTTTGATATTTTCAGGCAGTCACGAAAAAAATGAAATTTTTATATTTTATTCGCATCGATATTCTAAGGTGACTAGTGTGATTCAGGATTTTTTGAGGTGTTTTTATATTTATTTCTTGATTTTAATATTTTTCGTATGTTTAAGATTTAATTTTTTTGATATTTTACGGTAAGTCACGAAAAAATGTAAAATATTGATATTCCATTCGTATTGATATTTTAAAGTGACTAGTGCGATTCATGAATTTTTTGAGGTATTTTTATGTCTTTTTATTGAATTTTATATTTTTCAGACATTTAGGAATTAAATTTTTTGATATTTTTCGAGCAGTCACGAAAATATGTAAAATTTTGATATTTTATTTGTCTCGATTATCTAAAGTGAGTGGGGTGATTTGAGATTTTTTTGAACAGTTTTTATATACATTTCTGGATTTTTATATTTTTCGGACGTTTATGAATTAAAATTTTTGATATTTTTCAGGCAATCACAAAAAATTCAAAATCATTATATTTCATTTGTATCGATATTCTAAGATGATTGGTGCGATTCAGGAACTTTTTTAGGTGTTTTTCTATTTTTTTCTTGATTCATATATTTTTCGGACGTATATGAATTAAAATTTTAGATATTTTTCAGGCAATCACGAAAAAACTTAAAATTTAGATATTTTATTCGTATTGATATTTTAAGGTGAGTGGTGCAATTCAATAATTTTTGAGGTACTTTTATGTATTTTTCTTGATTTTATATTTTTCGGACGTTTATACATTAAATTTTTGATATTTTTGTGCAGTCACGTAAAAATTTAAATTTTTGCTTTTTTTCCGTATCGATATATTAAGGTGACTGGTGCGATTCAGGTACTTTTTGAGGTGGTTTTATGTACTTTTCTTTATTTTTATATTTTTCGGACGTTTAAGAATTAAAAAATTTGATATTTTTCGGGGAGTCACGAAAAATCTGCAATTTTGATATTTTATTTGTATCGATATTGTAAGGCGAAATGTGTGATTCAGGAATTTTTTGAGGTGTTTTTATGTCTTCTTCTTGATTTTATATTTTCCGGACGTTTACAAACTAAAATTTTTGATATTTTTTGGGAATGCATGAAAAAATGTAAAGTTTTGAGCTTTTTTTCGTATCGATATTCTAATGTAACTGGTGCGATACGGGAATTGTTTGAGAGGTTTTAAAGTCTTTTTCCTGATTTGAGGTGTTATTATTTATTTTTCTTGATCTTTAATCTTTTCAGACCCTTACGAATTAAAATTTTTCATATTTTTGGGAGGTCAAGAAAATATGTAAAATTTGGATATTTTATTCGTATTGATATTCTAAGGTGTCTGGTGCGATTCCATAATTTTTTGATTTGTTTTTATATTTTTTGAAGTTTACGAATAATAATTTTTGATTTTTTCGGGCAGTCACGAAAAAATGTGAAATGTTAATATTTTATTCGTGTTGATATTCTAAGGTGACTGGTTCCATTCAGGCTTTTTTGAGGTGTTTTTATGTCTATTTCTTGATTTTAATATTTTTGGGAAGTTTATGAATTTAATTTTTTCATATTTTTTGGGAAGTCATTAAAAAATGTAAAATTTTGATATTTATACGTATTGATATTCAAGGTGACTAGTACGATTCAGGATTTTTTTTAGTTGATTTTATGTCTTTTTCTTGATTTTTATATTTATTTTAGACGTTTACGAATTAAATTTTTTGATATTTTCCGAACAGTCAAGAAAAATTGATAAATTTTGATAATTTATTCGTATCGATATTTTGATAATTTTGATTTTTATATTTTTCGGACGCTTACAAATTAAATTTTTTGATATTTTTCTAGTAGTCATGAAAAAATGTAAAATTTTGATATTATATTAGTATCGATATTCTAAGGTGAATGGTATGATTCGGGGAATTTTTTGAGGTATTTTTATGTCTTTTTCTTGCTTTTATGCTTTTTGGACGTTTACAAATTAAAATTTTTGATATTTTCGAGCAGTCACGAATTATTTTTGCAATTTTGATATTAAATTTGTATCGATATTCTAAGGTGACTGGTGCAATTTTGAAACTCTTTTAGGTGTTTTTTTTTTATCCTTTTCTTGATTTTTATATTTTTTCGTATGTTTACGAATCTAAATTTTTGATATTTTTCAAGCAGTCGAGAAAAAATAAATAATATTGATATTTTATTCGTATCGATATTCTAAGGTGACTGGTGTGATTCGAGAATTTTTTGAGGTGTTTTTATGTATTTTTCTTAATCTTTGTATTTTTCGGACAATTTCGAATTAAATTTTTGATACTTTTTAAAAAAATGTAAAATTTTGATATTTTATTCGTATCGATATTCTAAGGTGACTGGTGCGATTCAGAAATTTTTGAGGTGTTTTTATGTTTTTTTCTTTAATTTTATATTTTCTGGACCTTTAAAAATTAACTTTTTTATATTTTTCAGGCAGTCACGAAAAAATGTAAAATTTTGATATTTTATTTATATCGATATTCTAAGAAAACTGGTGCGATTCGTGATTTTTTGAGGTATTTTTATGTATTTTTGTTGATATTTATATTTTCCAGACGCTTCCGAATATTTCTTTTTGATATTTTTTGGGCAATCACGAAACATGTGAAATTTTCATATTCTATTCGTATCGATATTCTGAGTTGACTGGTGCAATTCAAAATATTTTTTAGGAGTTTTTCTTGATTCTTATAGTTTCGGACGTTTACGAATTTAAATTTTTGTTACTTTTCGGGCAGTCACGAATAAATGTAATTTTTTGATATTTTATTCGTATCGATATTCTAAGGTAACTGTGTGATTCCAGAATTTTTTGATGTGTTTTTATTTCTTTTTCTTTATTTTTTATATTTTTTTGGACATTTACAAATATAATTTTTCGATATTTTTTTGGCAGTCACGAAAAAAATGTAAAAGATTGATATTTAATTCCTATCGATATTCTAAGGTGAGTGATGCGATTCATGAATTTTTTGAAGTGTTTTTATGTACTTTTCTTGATTTTTATATTTTTCGGACGTTAACGAATTAAAATTTTTGACATTTTTCGGGCTGTCAGAAAAAAGTGTGAAATTTTAATATTTTTTTCTTATGGATATTCTAAGGTGATTGGTCAATTTCTGAATTTTCTGAGGTGTTTTTATGTCTTTATTTTGATTTTTATATTTTTCGTACGTTTACAAATCTAAATTTTTGATACCTTTTCGGGCAGTCGAGAAAAAATTTAAATTTTTTTATATTTGATTTGTATCGATATTCTAACGTGACTGGTGCGATTTGGGAATTTTGGAGGTGTTTTTATGTATTTTTCTTAATTTTATATTTTTCGGACGTTCACGAATTAAATTGTTGGATATTTTTCGCGCAGTCACGAAAAAATGTAAAATTTTGATATTTTTTTTTATCGATATATTAAGGTGAATGGTGCGATTCAAGAATTTTTAGAGGTATTTTTATGTACTTTTCTTGGTTTTTATTATTTTCTGACGTTTACGAATTAAATTTTTTGATATTTTTGGGAAGGCACGAAAAAATGTGAATTTTTGATATTTTAGTCGTTTCGATATTCTAATGTGTTTAGTGCGATTCGGAATTTTTTTTGAGGTGTTTTTATGTCTTTTTCTTAATTTTTATATTTTTCGGTCGTTTATGAATTAAAATTTTTGATATTTTTCTCGAGTAGTCACGAAAAAAATATAAAATTTGAAAATTTCTTTGTATCGATATTCTAAGGTGACTGATGCGATTTGGAAACTTTTTGAGGTGTTTTTACGTCTTGTTCTTGATTTTTATATTTTGCGGACATTTACGAATTATTTTTTTTATATTTTTTGGGCAGTCACGAAAAATTGTAAAATTTTGATATTTTATTAGTATCGATATTTTAAGGTGACTGGTGCGATCGGGAATTTTTTGAGGTGTTTTTATGTATTTTTCTTGATTTTTATATTTTTCGGACGTTTATGGATTAAAATTTTTGATATTTTTTGGGCGTTCACTAAAAAATGTAAAATTTTGATATCTTATTCATATCAATATTCTAAGGTGACTGGTGCTATTCGAAAATTTCGTGAGGTTTTTTTATATTTTTTCTTGATTTTTATATTTTTCTTAAATTTTTTGATATTTTTCGGGAAGTCACGAAAAAATTTGAAATTTTTATATTTTATTCATATCGATATTCTAATGTGACTGGTGCAATTCGGAAATTTTTTGATTTTTATATTTTTTAGACGTTTACGAATTAAAATTTTTGATATTTTTTGGGCAGTCACGAAAAAATGTAATTTTTTTATGTTTTATTTGTATCGATATTCTAAGGTGATCGGTACGATTCAGGATTTGTTTGAGGTGTTCTTATGACTTTTTCTTGATTTTTATATTTTCTAGACATTTATAAATTAAATTTTTTGATATTTTTTGGGCACTTACGAAAAAATTTAAAATTATGATACTCTATTCGTATCGATATTCTAAGGTTATTGGTGCGATTCGGGAATTTTTTGAGGTGTTTTTATGTCTTTTTCTTTATTTTTGTATTTTTCGAACGTTTACAAATTATTTTTTTTGATATTTTTCGAACAGTCACAAAACAATGTGAAATTTTGATTTTCTATTCATATCGATGTTCTAAGGTGATAGGTTCGATTCGGGAATTTTTTGAGGTGTTTTTATGTTTTTTTCTTGAATTTTCTATTTTTCGGACGCTACGAATTAAATTTTTTGATATTTTTCGGGCAGTCACAAAAAATGTAAAATTTTGATATCTTATTCGTATCGATATTCTATGGTGACTGGTGTGATTCGGGAATTTTTTGAGGTGTTTTTATATCTTTCTCTTGATTTTTGTATTTTTCGAACGTTTACGAAGTAATATTTTTGATATTTCGGGCAGTCACGAAAAATGGTTATATTTTGATATTTTCTTCGTATCGATATTCTAATGTGACTGGTGTGATTCGGGAATTTTTAAGGTGTTTTTATGTATTTTTCTTGATTTTTATATTTTTCGAATGTTTTCGAATTAATTTTTTTCATATTTACTAATATATTCATTGTTATTAAAGTTTCATTTTCTCTCTCGGCGCATGCTAGTGTGCACTAACTTGCACATTGCCGAAAATGGGACGAGGAAGACCAAGACGAGCAATACAAAGGAACCGGGAGGAAGAAATATGCCATGGCATAGCAAGTAGCTCAGCAGGAAACGCAACACAGGTGGAAGAGGAGGAAAGTGCGACTGAAGCTAGTAGGCAAACACTAGAAGGAGAAACACAGACGGGTGTGGGAAATACAAGGAAGGGGAAATCCGTTGTGGTTGAGCAAAGGTCGGAGCTGCCAAAATATAGTGGAAAAGGGACCGGGACATAACAAGACTTAATGTAGATCAATGGAACAGTAACGCATGCCAAAACCCCAAACAACACAAAGAGGAAGTTGGATCTGAATGAAAAAGAAACAGATAAACCATGGGCAATTCTGTTTGCTACTAATCGATTAGCTGGGAGGGGCATGAATCTAAGTTACATCCCACCGGTGATAGTTGAAGGAGAGAAAGTAGTGACAATTTTGCCTGAGGATGTTGTTCATGATAATGAGAAATGGGGGCCATCGATTGTAGCGTATGTAGTGGGAACAACTCCTTCCATTGGCGCGATGGAGAGATTCATCCAAGCACAGGGAGTGTTCTTGACTAAACCAGTAATTTTAGTTCACATAGATGGGCATTTTATAGTGAGATTTGCGAATGAGGGTGAGAGGGATATGGTGTTGTGCTCAGGGACTCATTACATGATGAGAATGCCTATCATAATGAAACCATGGGTTCCAGAATTCAACTTCAAGGAGGAAATACTAACTACAATTCCCCTGTGGATAAAACTCCCAAACTTACCTCTTAACTGTTGGAATTCAACTATATTGAGTAAAATTGGAAGTAGTTTAGGAAAGCCTTTGTATGCAGACGAATGCACAACACAAGCCAGTAGAATATTGTTTGCACGAATCTTAGTAGAAGTGGATGTTACAAGACCTCTACCAAAAATGATAAAAATACATGATTCCAAAGGGCGAGTGGTGGAGCAACAAATCTGGTGTGAATGGAAACCTGTGTTTTGCCAAAAATGCCTCATAGTAGGCCATTCGTGTGTGGACAAGCCAGTAATTAATTAGGTCCAGCAGAAAGGTTCTGGAAATGGGCAAAGGAAGGAACGGGTACCTATCAAAGATAAACAGTAGAGCAATGATATAAATCAGGGTGGGAAGCAAGTACATTTACAGGGTGAAGATCAACCAAAGGCAGCTGAGCAGGAAGGAACAAACACAACACAGGTACAGAATGAGTGTCAAATTGTCAAAACTAAAAACTCTATGAGAAGAGGTAGTAACAGGCAAGGTGCAACGGAGGAGATGGATGCCAATTTTAGCAGTTTACATTGTGAAGAGGGTAGCCATAGTAGTGAAACAACTGGGGGAATGAAAGTACTTCCAAAACCTCCATTTGAGGCATGATAGTAACTTGGAATGTAAGGGGCTTCAACCAAGAGGTGAAGCATAAGGAAATGAGGTTATTTGTGAGGAGAAATAAAGTGACCCTAATAGCAGTATGTGAGCATAGAGTCAATTTAGATAAAGAAAAGTTTATTATTATTAAAAGTTTGCCTGGATGAGAGTGGTGTACTAATGCGCAAGCCACAATAAGAGGGAGGATATGGGTAATCTGGAACCCAAATGACATTAGTTTCACAAAGATGGAGGAGTCTGATCAATATATACATGGGACAGTGGATTTAAAGCATAATAACACATAGGTCCATTTTACTGCATTTTATGGACTACACACTATAATAGTACACAGAATTCCATTATGGACAGCACTACAACAACTTAACAACACCACCAAGGATCCATGGGTGAATATGGGGGATTTCAACTCTATATTAACACAAGAGGATAGACCTATTGGAAGTCAAGTGCAGGAGGCAGAAGCAATGGATTTTAAAGAGTGCTTGAGTGAGTGTAATCTATCTGAGCTGCAAACAAGAGAAAGGAACTTTACATGGACGAATGGACATGTATTTAGTAGAATTGATAGAGTTATAATTAATGCAACTTGGATGAATATGATGCCTATCTACCAGGTCATGGCTATGTATCCTTTATTCTTAGACCACTCCCCTTTAGGCTTGTTAGTGGAGGAACAAAGAGACAATCAGAAGAGACCTTTCAGGTTTTACAATTGCATAGGACAACACTCAGAATTTCGGATGAGGGTGCAAAAGAGTTGGATAATGCAAGATGGAGGAATGAAAGGGGTATGGAGGAACTTAAAAAGAATGAAAATAGAGATGCAACAAGTAAATAAGGCTGAGTTCATAGGGGTCACTGGGAGAGTTCAACAACTTAGGAGAGAGCTCATAGATGTCACGACCCCAAAGCTCCCCCTAGTTGTAACACGGCGTACTCGACCCCAAAGGGGTCTTATACAAGCCTCATAGCTCATTCATTGCATAAGATACTTGAAAATAGAGAAGAATTAAAAACTTTCCTTTACAATCGAAAGGACTTTTCATTAACTAGCAAGCGGAAGACTTTCTAGACTTTGTACATTATGTCTCAAACCATCTAATACTTTGAATACAAGATTGGGACTAAGCCCATACAAAGACTCTAAAAAGAATACTAAAGACATAAAGGAAACACAATGGATTTTATTCTCGAAACTATGAGGACTCACCAAGTCTTCATCTTCAAGCACCTTAGAAACCTATCCTTCAAGCCTAGAACACCATAAAGGGGAAGAATGGGGTTAGCACATTAGATGTACTAAGTATGATGACCATGCAAAAACATGCTTAAAAAGGACATTTGATTGAAAGCCATGCTTTTATGCCATTTGTGTAAAACTTCATGAACGTTGATACAAGAGGCATAATATAAGTCACTACCAACATACAAGTCACATTTTCACATTTGAACAAGATCAACATATAAACCTTTTACCTTCACCTTGAGCCTTCACCTCAAGTAACCCTCAAGCTATACTTTGTGCAATGTATGGATAGCGTCCCATACCACCACCCACACTAAGGTACCACCTTAAGGTCACCAAAAGTGAACTTACCATTCATCCTTTCCACCTTTACACAATAAAGCATTTAAGAGACATAAACAATACATGAATAACATCATCACATTAAGACCAACATCTAAGACAACTCTAAGTCATACTTGTGCAATGTGAAAGTAGCATCCCATACTACTACTCACACTAAGTGCTCCTTTGAAGTCACCCTAGACAAGGCACATTCACATACAATAAGTCATGACAAGGAAGTAATCTTATTATACAATCCAAGTATAGCATGCATCTTTACATTTAAGCATATAAGAGTCAACATTACTCAATAACATCATTTAGAGGATTTTCATTCATTAGACATTAGATCAACACTCTCTTTAACTTCTTCCTAGGAGGACATTCAAACAATAGTCATTAAGACTTAGAGAACTCACTATGACCCTCTCAAAGCCTACTCGTGCAATGCATGGATAACATCCCATACTACTACCACACTTTGTAGAACTCCTCAAAAAACCATAATGCACATCTCACATGATGGGAATAAGCGTTTAACCGACATAGACCATGCAAGCTAGACATGGAATCCGGTGTTCTGCCCCCACACCGAAAATAGGTGGTCTCCTTGCCTAAAGAAGACCGGTAAGATTAGCTTGGATTTGCATTGAATCCACTGTCTAATATCCTATGTAGGCACATAGTTATGGGATAGGAAGATGTTCGTTGGAACCCTAGCCTAACATTGGGAGAGTTTCCACCATTCCATATCCACTCGGTGCTTAGCCTACATTCCCATAGAGTATTTCAATCACATTACAACATTGTACCGAGAGGGCCACCAACATTAGGCCTACCGACCCAAATCACATACACATGAAAGGTCACCACCATTAGGTCTACCAATTCAAGGTATATTAAGGATAACTCATTGATCTTCCTAGAAAGAGCCACCACCATTAGGTCTATCGTTTCTAGTTTATCATCTCACACAAGAAGGAGTCCACCACCATTAGGTTTACCGCTTCAAGGTTATACATTCACATTGGGTTCTAGACTTATCATGAAGGGCCACCAACACTAGGTCTACCGATTCAAGACATAGCCTAAAATACCTCATACGTCCTTTATAGAAGGCTACCAACACTAGGTCTACCAACTCAAGACATTCATTCATTCATTCATTTATAAAAGGCTACCAACATTAGGTCTACCAATCCAAGACATTCATTCAATCATTCAAGAAAAGGCTACCAACACTAGGTTTACCAATTCTAAATCATCAACACATTCATTAGTCATTTATGAAAGGAATGCTTTAAGCCTATCAATTCATATTCATTAAGTCAAGACACATTCACTATACAAGAAAATGATGCATAAGCCTACCAATTCTAGATTCAACATAACTTTCATCTATCAAGAAGAGGGCACCTAAGTCTACCAATCCAAGATACAACACTACATTATAGAACCCTTCACATTCCATCATCAACATTCATGAGTATTAATAGAGAGATAACATTCAATTCTAACACAATTAGCTTCTAAACAAGATCATCATTCTATCGTTGAAATCACATGGAAATCCTACACATTAACGTTCATATATACAATATCATGATAATACTTCAATTCATCAAACTATGCCTTCAAGTCCATGATCACAATGTACATAGTAAGTAAACACCTCCACCTTTCAAGTGGATCAACAATTCAAGAACAATTCTACTTTAACATGAAATTAGGTCAAACTTGCCCTTTCAAGGCTATGATCACAATTCCTAAATTCACCAACAATTCACCAACAATTCACCATAATTAGACATAGATGATTCTCCAATTCAATAATCCAAATCAATCTAAGCATAAATCCACCACCATTCATTCATAATCAATAGACCCACTTCATAGGTCACAATTTAGAAATTGAGAGAAATCATGGGTTCATAGATAAAATCATCTTAAATCATCAATTAAACATCAATATAATCATAATTTGTCTTTTGAAAATGTTTGATGCAAGAACCCATGAGTTTGAGTGAAATCTAGGATTTTGAGAAACTTGAAGACTTTGAAAACTCTTTTGAAATTGACTCTAGGATGAAATCTAATCCTAGATAAAGTATCACCATACCTTATACTTGAATAATCCCACGAAATTGAAGAATAAACACCTTGAAATCCCAACCCTAGCTTGAACTTGACCATGATCTCCAATGGAGTTTCTAGAGAGAACTTTTTGGGAGGGAAGGGTTTGATTTGAGAGATGAAATCTAAATGAGTGTTTTAATACTCTTAAAATATGATAAAATACTTAAAATAAACCTTCCATGCACTTTACAAGACTTGGGGTGAATTTACCAATTCACCCCCACACTTGGCCGCAACTTGACAACAACACAGTGGCCATTCACGCCCTAGACTCACGGACCGTGAGTCCATTCATGGACCGTGTTGTGGGTTTGTGGTCTGGGGCCGTGGCTTGTTTTGGAGGGGCATGACCTATGGAGGCTATCCACGGGGGTGGATGGACCTACGGGGAGTGGACCCCTTCCATAAGTCACCAAACTTTGGCCAACAAACTTGGTTTGGGGAAGCCTTGGGGGTTAAGCTTAGGGTCCTCTTGAAGGACCCCTAGGGTGGTCCATGGGGAGTCGTACCTTGACGTTTGACCCCTAAAACCCTCAACCAAAGCTCGGGACAACAACAAACACCATCCAACCTTACACCAAACTCAAACGCACACACGTTAGGCTCTAGTTTCACTAGTTCATTTTTAGGGTCGTTACAATAGAGAAACAAAGTAACATGAGGATAGAGACAATGTCCCAAAGCATGATGGATGAGGAGAAAATACTAAGGAAGGAATTGGGAAAATGGAGTCTGATTGAGGAGAAAATATACAAGCAAAAGTCAAGGATTCAGTGGCTCAAATTAGGAGATGCAAACACATCATACTTCTTTGCTAGTATGAAAGGTAGGAAGACCCAAAATCAAATACACATGTTGACAAGGGAGGATGGTACTACTACTAGAGATGCATCAGAGGTCATAATGGAAGCTGTGGGGTTTTATAAAAGTCTTCTAGGCCAAAGAACAAGTCACATGCTATCCAAAAAACAAGAAGTGTTGCAGGCAGGTCCAGTACTTATAAGAGAGCAACAATTGGCTCTTATCATGCCATTTACAGGGGGATATGTCAAAGAAGCACTTGAAAGCATTGGGGACTCTAGGAACCAGGAGAAGATGGTTTCAACTCATATTTATTCAAACAAGCATGGCAAGTCATAGGGGAGGAGGTAACTACTGCTATACTAAGTTTTTTCCAAACAGAGGAAATGTATGGTCCTATTAATAGAAACTCTGTTACTCTAATACCTAAAGTGGCTCACTCTACCTCAATAAAGGAATACATGCCCATTTCATGTTGTATTACACTATATAAGATCATATCAAATATGCTTACACATAGACTGAAGAGTGTGATGGAGTACCTAGTTGATCCAGGTCAGGCTGCTTTTGTTCCTGGAAGAGGTCTGATAGATAATGTGATTCTTAGCCATGAGTTGGTTAAGGGGTATGGTAGAAAAGGTATTTCACCAAGATGTATGTTCAAGATTGATATACAGAAGGCCTATGACACAATGGAATGGCATTTCCTAGAGGAGGTATTAGTAGGTATGAAAATTCCTCACCAATTTGTCTCATGGATAATGAATTGTGTCAAAACAATTTCTTATTCTATCATGATCAATGGGTGCCCTAGTCCTACTTTCCAGGCAAAGAGGGGGTTGAGGCAAGGGGATCCTTTGTCTCCTTACTTGTTTGCCCTTTTTACGGACTACCTCACTAGGCTACTGAAGAACTGAGAACTGATTCAAATTTTAAGTTTTACCCTAGATGTCACAAACAACACATCATACAACTCAGTTTTGTTGATGATCGACTAGTGTTTATCAAGGGAGACTTAACATCAACTACTAAATTGTATGAATGTTTCCAGGAATTCTCAAGTGTGTCTGGACTTAAAGCAAACCAGGCAAAGAGTTGTATATACTTTGGTGGAGTGTCAGAAATTACTCAACAAGAGATCCTGCATCAGACAAGGTTCATAAGAGGAACACTCCCATTCAGATATCTGGGAGTACCGCTGAGTACAAAGAAGCTGTCAGTAGGACTCAACCACTCATAGATAAGATGATGGGGAGAATCACAACTTGGACAGTTAAGTTCCCGTCTTATGTAGGAAGGTTACAACTGGTACAAAGTGTGTTAACAACCATGCAAACATTCTGGACTCAAATCTTTATGTTGCCTAAACAAATAATGCACAAGATAGAAACAATGTGTAAAAGGTTCCTATGGAATGGTGAAACACAAAGTAAAGGGAAGGCACTTGTTGCATGGGATACAATTTGCAAGCCAAAAGTAGTTGGGGGGTCTTAATATTGCAGATATCCAAGTATGGAACAAAGCATCCATTTTAAAGCATATGTGGAACCTACACAAGAAGAAAGACAAGCAGTGGATAGTATGGGACTATGGGTGCACACTTATTACCTTAAAGGCAGAAAACCTTGGGAGGTAATCAAGCTTCTTGGATTGTGAAGAAATACTCTATGCAGGGATGTGGTTTGAGGGGAGGAACTTACAAACAAATGAAATCATGGAGGCTGGTGAATTTAGCATCAAGGCAATGTATAAGGCATTGAGAGGAGAATACAACAAAGTCCCATGAAAAAGACTGACTTGTAACAATCAGGGGAGGCTTGCATGGATCTTTGCACTATACTTGACAATACAACATAGACTCTATACTAAATACATGTTGGGCAAATGGGGGATTATTACAGACCTTACATGCTCACTATGTAATATAGCACTTGAAACACCAACACCTCTTTTTTGAGTGTTCTTTATCAAGGAGGATATGGCATCAGATCTTAAGATGGTTATCAATACATAAGAGTGGTAGTGGATGGAATGAGGAGTTGAAGTGGGCCACAGAACATACAAGCAATAAAACACAACAGGCAGAGGTGTACAGGATGGATCTAGCAGCATCAGTGTATCACACCCGACAGGAGAGGAATTACAGAATCTTTCAACACAAAGAGAGGACTATAGAGGTGATCACAAGAACCATTATACATGAAATACATTTTAGAGCTAGTATAGATCCCAGAATTATGGCTGGCATGCATAGATATGATTTTTATTCTTAGAGTAGAAGCTAGTAGTGGATAGTTTGAATAGATGGGCTCTAAGAATGGAAGCGGTCCATATCCAGAGTTTCCACATTTGTACATATACACTTATCTGCTAAATAAGATTTACAGTTACCAGAAAAACAAAAAAAAAATGATATGTTTCAGGCAGTCACGAAAAAATGTGTAATTTTGATATTTTATTCGTATCGATATTCTAAGGTGACTGGTGCGATTCGGGAATTTTTTGAGGTGTTTTTATATCTTTTTCTTGATTTTTATATTTTTCTGACATTTACAAATTAAATTTTTTGATATTCTTAGGGAAGTCACAAAAAATGTAAAATTTTGATACTATATTTGTATCGATATTCTAAGGTGACTGGGGTGCGATTCAAGAATTTTTTGAGGTGTTTTTATGTCTTTTTCTTTATTTTTATATTTTTCGAACGTTTAGGAATTAAATATTTTGATATTTTTCAGGCAGTCACGAAAAAAATGTAAAATTTTGATATTTTATTCGTATCGATATTCTAAGGTGATTGGTGCAATTCGGGAAGTTTTTGAGGTGTTTTGTGTACTTTCTTGATTTTCATATTTTTCGAACATTTACGAATTAAAGTTTTTGATATTTTTTGAGCAGCCCCAAAAAAATGTGAAATTTTGATATTTTATTCGTATCGATATTCTAAGGTGACTGGTGTAATTCAGAAATTTTTTGAGGTGTTTTTGTGTACTTTTCTTGATTTTTATATTTTTCGGACGTTTACGAATTTAAATTTTTTGATATTTTTCGGGCAGTCACGAAAAAATGTAATATTTTCATATTTTATTTGTATCGATATTATAAAGTGATTGGTGTGATTTGGGAATATTTTGAGGTGTTTTTATGTCTTCTTCTTGATTTTTATATTTTTCGGACGTTTACGAATTAAATTTTTTGATATTTTATTCGTATCGATATTCAAAGGTGACTTGTGCGATTTGGGAATTTTTTGAGGTGTTTTTATGTATTTTTCTTGATTTTTGATATTTTTCGGGCAGTCACGAAAAAATGTAAAATTTTGATATTTTATTCGTATTGATATTCTAAGGTGACTTGTGCGATTTGAGAATTTTTTGAGGTATTTTTATGTCTTTTTCTTGATTTTTGATATTTTTCGGACGTTTACAAATTAAATTTTTTGATATTTTTCGGGAAGTCACAAAAAATGTAAAATTTTGATACTATATTTGTATCGATATTCTAAGGTTACTGGGGTGAGATTCAAGAATTTTTTGAGGTGTTTTTATGTCTTTTTCTTGATTTTTATATTTTTTGAACGGTTACGAATTAAAATTTTATATATTTTTTGGGCAGTCATGAAATAATGTGAAAATTTTATATTATATTCGTATCGATATTCTAAGGTGACTGGTGTAATTTGGGAATTTTTTGAGGTGTTTTGTGTACTTTCTTGATTTTCATAATTTTCGGACGTTTACGAATTAAATTTTTTGATATTTTTTGAGCATCCCCAAAAAAATGTGAAATTTTGATAATTTATTTGTATCGATATACTAAGGTGACTGGTGCAATTCGGAAATATTTTGAGGTGTTTTTATGTGTTTTTCTTGATTTTTATATTTTTCAGACGTTTACAAATTAGTTTTTTTGATATTATTCGGGCAATAAAGAAAAAATGATTTTTTTTGATATTTATTTGTATCGATATTCTAAGGTGACTGGTGCGATTCAGAAATTTTTTGAGTCTTTTTCTTGATTTTTGTATTTTTCGGACATTTAGAAATTATTTTTTTGATATTTTTCGGATAATCACGAAAAAAATGTGAAATTTTATTTGTACCGATATTCTAAGGTGACTGGTGTGATTCGGGAATTTTTTGAAGTTTTTTTATGTCTTTTACTTGATTTTTATATTTTTCGAATGTTTACGAATTAAAATTTTTGATATTTTTCAGGAAGTCACGAAAAAATGTAAAATTTTGATATTTTATTCGTATTGATATTCTAAGGTGACTGGTGCAATTTAGAAATATTTTGAGGGTGTTTTTATGTACTTTTATTAATTTTTATATTTTTCGGACGTTTACGAATTAAAATTTTTGATATTTTTTGCGTAGTCACAAAAAAATGTGAAATTTTGATATTTCATTCGTATAGATATTCTAAGGTGACTGGTGCAATTCGAGATTTTTTTTGAGTTATTTTTATGTCTTTTTCTTGATTTTTATATTTTTCAGATGTTTACGAATTAGAATTTTTGATATTTTCGGGAAGTCACGAAAAAATATATAATTTTGATATTTTATTCGTATCGATATTCTAAAGTGACTAGTGCAATTCGAGAATATTTTGAGGTGTTTTTATGTCTTTTTCTTGATTTTTATATTTTTTAGACGTTTACGAATTAATATTTTTGATTATTTCGAGGGGTCACGAAAAATATTTTGATATGTTTTGGGCAGTCACGAAAAAAATGTAAAATTTTAATATTTTATTCATAGTGATATCTTAAGGTGACTGGTGCGATTCGGGAATTTTTTGAGGTGTTTTTATGTACTTTTCTGGACTTTTATATTTTTCTAACATTTATGAATTAAAATTTTTGATATTTTTCGGGCAGTCATGAAAAAATGTGAAATTTTGATACTTCATTCGTATCGATATTCTAAGGTGACTGGTGCTATTCGGGAATTTTTTGAGGTGTATTTATGTCTTACTCTTGATTTTTATATTTTTCGGACGTATGTAATTATATTTTTTGATATTCTTCGGGAAATCACAAAAAAGTTTAAAATTTTGATACTTTATCTGTATCGATATTCTAAGGTGACTGGTGCGATTTGGGTATTTTTTGAGGTGTTTTTATGTCTTTTTCTTGATTTTTATATTTTTCAAATGTTTACGAATTAAAATTTTTGATATTTTTTGAGCCGTCCAAAAAATATGTAAATTTTTGATATCTTATTCGTATCGATATTCTAAGGTGACTGGTGTGATTCAAATTTTTTTTGAGGTGTTTTAGTGTACTTTTCTTGAGTTTTATATTTTTTTGACGTTTACAAATTAAAATTTTTGATATTTTTTGGGCAGTCACAAAAAAATGTAAAATTTTGAAAGCTTATTCGTATTGATATTCTAAGGTGACTGGTGCGATTCAGGATTTTTTTGAAATGTTTTTATGTCTTTTTCTTTATTTTTATATTTTTCGAAGTTTACGAATCAATTTTTTTGATAATCTCCAGGCAGTCACGAAAAAATGTTAAATTTTGATATTTTTTTGTATCAATATTCTAAGGTGACTGGTGCGATTCAAGAATTTTTTGAGGTGTTTTTGTGTAGTTTTCTTGATTTTTATATTTTTCGGACATTTACGAATTAATTTTTTTGATATTTTTCGGGCAGTCACGAAAAAATGTAATATTTTCATATTTGATTTGTATCGATATTATAAGGTGACTGGTGCAATTCGGGAATATTTTGAAGTGTTTTTATGTCTTCTTCTTGATTTTTATATTTTTCGGGCAGTCACGAAAAAATGTAAAATTTTGATATTTTATTCGTATCAATATTCTAAGGTGACTTTGCGATTTGGGAATTTTTTGAGGTGTTTTTATGTATTTTTCTTGATTTTTGATATTTTTCGGGCATTCATGAAAAAATGTAAAATTTTGATATTTTATTTGTTTCGATTTTCTAAAGTGACTGGTGCGATTTAGAAATTTTTGAGGTGTTTTTATGTCTTTTTCTTGATTTTTATAATTTTCGGATATTTACGAATTAATATTTTTGATATTTTTCGAGCAGTCACGAAAAAATGTAAAATTTTGATATTTTATTCGTATCGATTCTCTAAGGTGACTGGTGCGATATGGGAATTTTTGAGGTGTTTTTATGTATTTTTCTAGATTTTTATATTACTTGGTTCCGTTTACGAATTAAAATTTTATATATTTTTTGGGCAGTCATGAGATAATGTGAAAATTTTATATTATATTCGTATCGATATTCTAAGGTGATTGGTGCGATTCATGAATTTTTTGAGGTGTTTTTATGTCTTTTTCTTGATTTTTATATTTTTCGGACGTTTACGAATTAAATTTTTTGGGAAGTCACGAAAAAATGTAAAATTTTGTTATTTTATTCGTATCAATATTCTAAGGCGACTGGTACGATTTGGGTATTTTTGAGATGTTTTTTATGTCTTTTTCTTATATACCTACACTCGCACACACTTATATTGAAGTGAACTCTGAACGTTGATTTATTACCTTGGAGTGTATACTAATTGCAGCTTCTACTTCCTGTTATTGAAGGTCATCCAATAATTTGACACAAATGGCTGGAAAATTGTGAAGGAAACATTAAAATTCTACTTCCTTCTCATGTCTATCCAAACTTCATTTTGAATGCAATTCCTATCCTTATGTCATGAACAATTGCTAGAAACTCTATTACTGCTGTTTATGAAAACTCAGTTGATTTTATTTCATCATTTTTGACCTTGTCCTTTCTGTTTTAATTCTAAAGCAGACTGAATTGTGAGTTTTTGTACCTGATAAAAGCTTTGTACTATGTGATTTTTGCAATACTTTCTTCAAATTTGTGTTGTTAAATTGTGGGTGCTCCCTTCCAATCAGAGGAACAAAGAAAAGCTCAGGAAAGATGCTATTGATGCACTTTTTTGCCTAGTTCATGCTCTTGGAGAGGACTTCACCATTTTTATTCCTTCTATTCACAAGCTTATGGTTAAACATAAGCTGCAAGTCTGCATTGATTTTTGGGGTTCTCCCTATCACTACTATGACATTATAAAGGCTTATACTGCTGAGGAATCTGTTCTTGATATGATAATTTTTCATATACAACACAACGAATTTGAAGAAATCTAGGGACGATTGAAAAAATGCGAACCACTAATTTTTTGAAGCACCACAACTCAGAGATTAAATTCGCGGCTGCCGGTTGAGGTCATCAGTGATCCTTTAAGTGATGGAGATGGTGACCTCTATGAAGTTGGGACCGACATGCAGAAGCAACTCGAGCTCAGAGGGATGCAATTCATGGAGTCTCTCATATTCTCTTTTGATATTTGGATTGTGAGAACACAATCTCATTTTCAGTTGGGGGTGCCTCCTTTGTAGTCATTTTGTTGATTGTTTCTGCATACAGTGATTGTGCCCTTGTCAGGTGTACTTTTCTTTCTTTGTTATGGTATTGGTGTGCCCTTGTTGGGATTTGATATTGTGGATGTTCTGTTGATATTGTGTTGGATTGGTCTATTTTAGTTTTTGATTTGTAGTTTGTAGCTTCTTTGTTTTTGTTTTGATAATAAGATTTGGATTGATGAAGCCCACTTATTGATAGAAGTTGAAGACTTTCTTAAGGGTAAATTGTCGATTGCTTGTGAGTGTTTGATTGTGGCGAAGTCTGAGTAGCTGTTCCCGAATAGATGCATGAGGATGCATAAGGTTGCCTGATGATGGATTGGTTGACGGCTTTCTTAAGGGGAAAATCGTCATCTATTTGGGAAGGTTTTGACTTGGTTGGTACTAAGAGCACAGTCATACATGTGGATAGTGTTGAGCATAGCTCTCCATTTTAAAAAGGTTGAGCATGTTATGAATGATTTTGTGACAACTCTTACAACTCTTTTTGTGAATTTTGATCCGTTAGCGATTAAAATGTTCAGTGTTACTTGTATTTTCATGAGGAAGTAAGATTTTGAACCATCTTGATTGATTTGCATGCCATGTGTTTTGAGTTGTTGAATAATGCCTTGTGTTTGCTTTTGTCACCTAGTACTTGCCCGGTTGGTCTTGAAATGATGGTCTTGATTGAGTTTGGTTGGAGAAATGAAATTAGGCTTTCTTTGATGTTCTTGAAGTCCACTTGGCCTAAAAATCCCACCTTTGTACTAAATATATCCTTAGTTGTTCCCTTTGAGCCTAATCCTTTTTATTGGCAACCACATTACATGTCACGCCTCAAATCCCATTAAGACGGACATGCACCCGATGCCCTAAAGGCTCGAGAGAACCAACATGTAACCTGTGCTTACTATGCTTATAACTATGATAATCTTGTGACAAGTTCACATAGGATGCATCGATACGAACCAACATAAGTAGACCCAAAACTTATATACAAGACTTGGCCATTGAGGCCACCACTTGTTAAGACGCAACTGAACCATATACATAAGTCTACAAAGCCTCTAAAAGATAGAAAACCTTAGAGTAGGTCGGGACAGACCCTGCCTTACCCTTAACTACAATACAATACCAAAATGAATCTACCAAGGACTCAGTAAAGCTTCGAATCAACCTGGAGCTCACCAAAGTAGCTGAGTGTCGTGTGCTCCTATTGAGGAGGTCTACTAGCTGGAGTACCTGTGCCTGCAACATGAAATGCAGTGTCCCCCGCGAGGGACGTCAGTACGAAAAAATGTACTGAATATGTAAGGCAATAACATATATATGTAAGAGTTCGAATGAAACCAAGTATCAATATATGTGTGCATAAATCAGAACAGAAGACCACCTTTGTTAACTCTTGTGGGATCATGTATGTTACATTCTTGTATTTACCTTTCTGTGTGTTATGATCTTTATAAGGCATGTGATACGAATGACCAGCTGATCAGTGGTAGAAGAGGATGACCCATGCTAGTCATTTTAACCCCTAGGATGCTATCCTCATAATTACACAAATTGGGATCGACCCATGCTAGGCTTTCGCCCCTGAGCTGCCACCCTTCTTTACCAATTGGGATTGGCCCATGCTAGGATTTCGCCCCTGAGCTGCCACCCTTCTATACTAATTGGGATCGACCCATGCTAGGCATTTGCCCCTGGGATGCCACCCATAATTATACAAATTGCTTCACTTTTATTCTTTAATCCTTGAGATTGTTGTTTTGGTGGTCATAATCATTTTTGATATTTGGAACTATGGACCAGTAGTAGAAGACATAAAAATAATACATCAAGGCAGTAACATCAATGCATTACTTGTGAGCTTAAATGACACAATTGACTTCAACTGACTAAGAAGAGGATTCACCAAACTTGCTTTTGCAAATACCATTTCTATACCATCACATAAGAGGATAATTACACAAGTATAGAGTAGTGAACATATAATTAAGTAATTCTACACACTAAGGAGAGGGGGAAATATTGCTAGCTATTTGGAGATCGTACGCTGCCACTATGTTTCCTTTACTAGGAATAGAACTTAGGAAATTCACTTATTGATATTAATCACAAGTATCAGATTTCATGTTGAAGAATATTGAACCGAATAGCCTTACATACCTTATCCTCTGACCAATACAACTATCACGATTCAGCCTTCCCTTTTAGGTTTTAATCTACAATATAAGTCATGATAAACTAAAATTAGCAGCTATCACACTGTGAGCCTCGTAAAATAGTAGCTAACTTTGACGAATAATGAGCCCATACATCCCTTAAAATAACATGTATCACCACACCCTCCTTCTCTGCCCAATACATACATTATATATCATTTTCGAAGATTACCCAAGCTGCACCAACGACAATACACATAAAACAACCTCAAATATTCTTTATCATAAAACCAATTATTGAACTCACCACCCCCTTGAGTTCTTTATGACAGCATACCCATAATTCCTCACTCAAACTCATACATAAGGAGGAAGAAAATGGAGTAGTCACCTTACCTCAATTTCTGCAACTTCTCCTTATAACTTGAATTCCTCTAGAACTTCAACTTCCCTTCACACTTAAACCAAAGAAGAAGAGAAAAGTATCTTAATAATTAAGGAAAGTGAGCAGTAGCTTGTGGGAACTTCTACCTTGTACTTATAATTAAGCATGAATAACATGTTTTCTAGTCTTCCATGTGAGAATTAAGCTAAATCCATAAATGTTTCTCTTACCTTGGTTTGCAGATATGAGGGTTTCTTCAAGAACCCTAGAAGGAATTTTTAGGCTGCTCTTGGGAGAAAAGAGAGAGATAGCTAAAGTAAATTGTGAATTTTGTGTGTTAAAATGAGTGAAAAGATCAGCTCATATTGGATTTATATGGAGCTTTCTTGACAATAAAGAAATAAACCTCTAGAACCTCCCTCTTTTGGTCCATTTTCAGCAACTAATTGGTCAAGTAGGTGATGCACCTGCTTATGTACATCAAGCAGCTCAAAAGGTCAAACTAGGTGATGCACCTACTTGCTTTCACTTGGGATTAAATATATTGGACCTTGGCAGATTTGGCTGCTAGGATTTAATTTAATTTTCTTTTTATTTAACTTAGTTTGGGCCTCAAGTGAGTCCATTATCATAGGCCCAAATCTGATCCATAAACCTTGGACTTTTTAGCTAGATCCATATAGCTCAAGTAGGTGATACACCTACTTGGTCCTTTGGACTGGTCAATAAGTCAAAGTAGGTGATGCACCAACTTATCACCTACTAGCTTAGTTAAGTCAAGCAAGCAACTCACTTATTTTATTCCATTTTCTAAAAATTAATCCCTTTTGCTTTAACTTAGCACTTAACTTTCAACTCTAAGCTCAAGACCACCTTACTGTCTCAAGTTTAAATACTCCCGTTGGAGTTAACTTGCAGTGCACATGCTGAAACGTGCAAGGCATCACTTCACCTTTCGAGCTAGTTTAAACCAACACTAATCATATAAGAAACATGGTCCCCACATATACTATAAGGCTAAGTCAAGTATCACAAGAATAGAACAAGCATATGCATAATACATGCTGTTACATTACAAGCCTTATCCTTTTTGAAAAAGTAACCCTCTTTTGAACCTTTCCCTCCTTGAACTTGCTATTGTGAAAGTTGAGGCTAAAATCTTATGTTGGGGGTGTTATGGGAAATTAATTGAAGGGATGCTTACCACATGAGGGTTTGATATAAAAAAAAAAGAAAAAAAAGAAGAAGGGAGGAATTGAAGGATGGATGGTAAGTCTTAAAGAAAGTCAAAACTTTGAAAAAGAAAGAAAGAAAGAAAGAAAATGAATAAATGAGACTTGAATTCTCCGAAAGATGAAAATGGTTGCATGCATCTAGAGTGGAAATAAGAAAAGAAAAATGAAAAGTTCTGTGGAATGTGCATGGGTTTGAAAAGTGGAGAAAGTTGGAAATGATGAGTTGTTGTGTAGTGTTCAAGGAGGGTGTAGTCACTTATAAGCAAATGGCATCTTAACCTTCCCTAAGCCTACATTACAAGCTTAACAAAGTACTTTGAAATTTCTAACCAAATGGAGTTGAGTCAATATTGATTGAAAATATGGGCAAGCCTATGGTGTGACATTTGTGTGCATGAGATGATTCTTTGTGAGTGTGAGTATTGCATCTTTTTCCCTTGTCTTGTTTATAGTTGTGTGGTTTTGGGGCACTTCTTTCTTGTGAGGGCATGTAAGTTGAAAAAGTGGTGATTTTGAAAATTCCTAATTGAGTCAAGTGAGCATGTGAAAGAGTTAATGAGTTGAGTCATTTCTTGAGTTTGAGTTGTTGTCACTTAAATGATTCTTGATTTTTGAAAATGTTTCATGAGAATGAGAGGATTTCTTTTGTGAAAAGTTTGCATGTGGGCTATTTGTTAGTACCAACCGAAGCCATTACCTTTGTGCTTAATTGAGAAAGGGAAATTGATTTGTGGTGTGTTTTGAAATAAGAGCCTCTTGTGTTTTTGATTTTCTTTACTTGAGGACAAACAAAGTTTCTATGTTGAGGGTGTTGATGAGCGCGTTGTATTTCCACTCATTTGAGGTTCTTTTCGTAGTTATTTTGTCTTGCTTTAGTTTAGAAATTGGTGATTTTAATGTGGTATTTTTGATATTTGCACGATAAAGAAATGGAGAGTTGATTTAGGAGATCCTTGAAGAAACCAAGTGAACTTGAGGCAAAAATAGGTCAAGGGATGAAAATGCGATTTCTTGCAGGGATTAGTGTTTAGATTTTAGACCATAAGGTTTAGGGTTGAGAGTTTATGGTTTAGGATATAGGTTTTAGTCCCTAAGGTGTACAATTTAGGGTTTAGGCCCTAAGGCTTAACGTTTAGCATTTAGAGTTTAGGGCTTATGGTTTAGGCCCTAAGGTTTAGGGTTTAGGTTTATGGTTTAGGCCGCAAGGTTTAGGGTTGAGGGTTTAGATCCTAAGGTTAAGGGTTTTTGGTTTATGATTTAGGGTTTAGAGTTTAGGCTGTACGATTTACAATTTATTATTTATGGTTTAGGTTTTAGGCTTTAGGCCCTAAGGTTTAGGGTTTATTCTTCAGTGTTTAAGGTTTAGGGTTTAAGGTTTATGGTTTAGGGGTTAGGCCCCAAGGTTTAGAGTTTAGAATTTATGGTTTAGGCTTTAGGGTCTAGGTCCTAAGGCTTAGGGTGTAGGGTTTAAGCCATTAGGTTTAAAGTTTAGGGTTTAGGCACTTAGGTTTAGGATTTAGGGTTTAGGATTTAGGACCTAAGTTTTAGAGTTTAGGGTATATGGTTTCGAGTTTAGGGTTTAGGCCCTAAGGTTTTGGGTGGTCTATCTTAGTTTTTTATTTGTAGTTTGTGGCTTCTTTATTTTTGTTTAAATAATTGTGATATGGATTGATGATGGATAGATTGACGACTTTCTTAAGGGTAAATCGTTGATTGCTTGTGAGTGTTTAATTGGTGTTGGACGTGGTGAAGTCTGAGTAGGGTTTAGGGTCTAGGTCCTAAGGATTACAATTTATTGTTTATAGTTTATGTTAAAGCCAAAAAGGTTCCACACGTGAGGTAGAGTGTTAAAGCCAAAAAAGTTCCACATTGGTGGTTAATGAGATGGGTGGACTCCTTGTAAGGTTTGGCCCTTCTCCCTTGGAGCTAGCTTTTGGGGTGTGAGTTAGGCCTAAGACCTAATTTAACATAGTATCAGAGCAGGGCCCATCTCACCCAATGTTGGACCCCCAAAAATAAAAAAAATTCCAAAAAATGCCACACACCAGATGCTAAGCACTGGGTGTAAGGTGGGTCAAAAATTGCCCACGCACCAGATACTAAGCACTGGCGTTAGGTGCGGTGTTAAAACCAAAAAAGTTCCACGCGTGAGGTGGGGTTATTTGTAGTTTGTGGCTTCTTTGTTTTTGTTTAAATAATTGAGATATGGATTGATGATGCCCTATGATGGATAGATTGATGACTTTCTTAAGGGTAAATTGTCGATTGCTTGTAAGTGTTTGATTGGTGTTGGATGTGGTGAAGTCTGAGTAGGGTTTAGGAATTAGGCCCTAAGGTTTAGGGTTTAGAGATTAGGGTTTAGGGTTAGGCCCGTAGGTTTAGGGTTAATGCCCTAAGGTTTATGGTTTGGGGTTTAGGACCTAAGGTTAAGGATTTAGGTCCCAAGGTATATGGTTTAGATTTATGCCCAATTAAATGATTTCGAATGTCCTATCAGTGGTGTGTATGCTTCTAACTGGAAATGAGATGGATGTGAGAGGAATTAGTTGATGTTAGAAGTCTGATGGAGGCCCTAAGGTTAAAGGTTTAGGTCCCAAGGTATATGGTTTAGATTTAGGCCCAATTAAATGATTCTGAATGTCATATCAGTGGTGTGGATGCTTCTAACTAGAAAGGAGATGGATATGAGAGGAATTAGTTGATGTTAGAAGTCTGATGGAGGGGCCATGTCCTATTTGTGGTGAATTTAATATGTGTAGATTCCCATATGAAAAAAAGGACTGCATTAGGAGGACTTCGATTATGGGAGAATTTTCATACTGTATGAAGGGCATGGAACTAGTTGATTTGCAGCTTGATGTGGAACTTACAATTGGTTTAAAGGAGAAGACCATACTAATTCCTCTAGAATAAATCCACAAAATGGAATAACCAATTCAGTAATCTAAAGCAGTCTACTCTATAGAGAGTGGTTTCAGATCATGTCCTAACTGCTCTGTTATGTTTAGGATTTAGGGTTTAAACCCTAAGGTTTAGGGTTTAGGATTTATGGTTTAGGTTTTAGGGTTTAGGCATTAAGGTTTAGGGTTTAAGGTTAAGGCCCTAAAGTTTGGGGTTTAGTCCCTATGGTGTAGGGTGTAGGGTTTAGTCCCTAAGGTGTTGGGTTTAGGGCTAGGATTTAAGGACCCTAAGGTTTAGGGTTTATGATTTATGGTTTAGGCCCTAAAAGTTAGGGTTTATGGTTTATGGTTTAGGGGTTTGGGTTTAGATTTTAGGTCCTAAGGTTTAAGGTTTAGGCACTAAGGCTTAGAGTTAATGACTTATGGTTTAGACTCTAAGGTTTAAGATTTAGGCACTAAAGCTTAGAGTTTATTGTTTATGATTTAGGGTTTAGGCCTAATGTTTAGGGTTTAGCGTTTAGGCCCAAAGACTTAGAGTTTTGGGTTTATGGTTTTGGTTTAGGGTTTAGGCCCTAAGATGATAGTTTAGGATTATATTTTAGGCCCTAAGGTTTCAGGTTTAGAGTTTAGAATTTATGGTTGAGTGTAGGGTTTAGGCCCTAAATTTTAGGGTTTAGGATTTAGTCACTAAATTTAGGGTTTAGGATTTGGGGATTTAAGTCCTAAGGTTTAGGGTTTAAGATTTATGATTTAGCATTTAGATCCTAAGATTTAGTGTTTATGATTTATGATTTAGGTTTTAGAGTTTAGGCCCTAAGATTTAAAATTTATGTTTTATGTTTTATGGTTTATGGTTTAGCATTTATGCCATAAGGTTAAAGGTTTAGGTCCTCAGGTTTAATCCCTAAGACTTAGGGTTTTGGGTTTATGGCTTATGCTGTAGGGTTTATGCCCCAAGGTTTAGGGTTTAGGATTTAGCCCTATGGTTTAAGGTTTAGGGTTTAGGGTTAATGGTTTAGGTCCTAAGGTTTAGGGTTTTGGAATTAGGGTTTATGGTTAGGCCCAAAGGTTTAGAGTTTATGGTTTAGGACCTAAGGTTTAAGGTTTAGATATTTGGTTTAAGGTTAGGCCCAAAGGTTTGGGTTTATGACTTAAGTTTTTTTTAATGACCTTTGAGGTGGGCCAGGGCTTAGGAACACCCCCAAGCCTTATCATTAATAAAACAAAAACAAGGGAAATACAAGGAGGGGACATAAACCTTACCTCCAAAACTATGGTGGTTCATAAGTCAAGTATCCTACTAAGGATGAACAACTCATCTCCGATACTAGAAAAGAAACCTAGATCAACTGTGTGCACCTAGAAGAGAGGACTCTTCTCAATGCAAGTAATATAGGAAAACGATAAATGAGGGAGACTCTCCCTTGACAAAGTAAAAAGCAAAAAGCAAAAGGGAATCTTTACATGAACCATATGGAAAGTTGTCGGATCAAGGTGGTTCTCTAATCTTCATCTTTCTTCTTCTAAAATTTGGCATCTCACTCTTGTCCAGCATATAGTATCCTCTAGCTTCTTTTGGTAGCTGGTGGACATGGAAGTAGTGTTGAGGGACTTCACTGTTATGGCCAGTTTTAGATAAAACATCACCCATAAAGTTAGTCTCTCTAAAGGTGTGATTACATGAAAAGCATTGGAATTGATCACATGTTCTCTTAAGGTTAGCTACAACATGCTGCAAATTCCAAGGTGGAGCAACTTCTTGTTTTATCCAGTGAACCACTAAATCCGAGTCTACTTCAAAAATCACATGGTTGAAACCATTATTTAGACACCAAGATAGATCCCATTGAGTAGCTTCAATCTCTGTTTGGTTATTGGTACCATGGCCTAGTGGAGTAGCATAAGCATAGATTAAATCATTGAGTAGCTTCAATTTCTATTTGGTTGTTAGGGTTTTGTCCCTATGGTGTAGGGTTTAGGGTTTAGTCTCTAAGGCGTAAGGTTTAGAGTTTAGGATTTAAGGACCTTAAGGTATGGTTTAGGCCCTAAATTTAGGGTTGAATGTTTAGGGGTTAGGGTTTACAGTTTAGGTCCTAAGGTTTAGGGTTTAGGCACTAAGGTTTAAAGTTCATGGTTCATGGTTTACGGTTTAGACCTTAAGGTTTAGGATTTAGGCACTAAAGCTTAAAGTTTTTTGTTTATGATTTGGTGTTTAGGCCTAATGTTTATGGTTTAGCGTTTAGGACCAAAGGCTTAGGGTTTTAGGTTTATGGTTTCGGTTTAGGGTTTAGGATTTAGGCCTTAAGGTTTCAGGTTAGTTTAGAATTTAGGGTTGTTTTAGAGTTTATAATTTAGGGTTGGGTGTAGGGTTTAGGGTTTAGGCTCTAAGTTTTAGAGTTTAGGGTTTAGGATTTAGGCCATAATTTTAGGGTTTAGGATTTAGGGAATAGGTACTAAGGTTAAGAGTTTAAGATTTATGTTTTTTACCCTAAGATTTATGATTTAGGGTTTAGATCCTAAGATTTAGGGTTTATGTTTTTTGGTTTATGATTTAGGTTTTAGAGTTTAGGCCCTAAGATTTAGAATTTATATTTTATTGTTTATGGTTTTGGATTTATGCCATTGGTTAAAGGTTTAGGTCCTAAGGCTTAGGGTTTTGGGTTTATGGTTTATGGTTTATGTTGTAGGGTTTACGCCCCAAGGTTTAGGGTTTAGGTCTTTTAGGATTTGGCCCTAAGGTTTAAGGATTAGGGTTTAAGCCTTAAGGTTTAGGGTTTAGGCCTAATGTTTAGGGTTTAGGGTTAGTCCCAAAGGTTTAAGGTTTACGGTTTAGGCCCTAAGGTAAGGTTTAGAGATTTGAATTAACGTTAGGCCCAAAGGTTTAGGGTTTATGACTTAAGGTTTTTTTTATAATGAACCTTGAGGTGGGTCAGGGGATTAGCAACACCCCTAGGCCTATCATTAATAAAACAAGAACAAGGGAAATACAAGGAGGGGACATAAACCTTACCTCCGATCCTATGGTGGTTCATAAGTCGACTATCCTAGTAAGGACAACCAACTCATCCTGATACTAGAAAAGAAACCTAGATCAACTGTGCACCTAGAAGATAGGACTCTTCTCAATACAAGTAATATAGGAAAGCCATAAATGAGAGAGTCTCCCCCTTTACAAAGTAAGAAGAAAAAACAAAAAGCAAAAAACAAAAGGGCATCTTCACATGAACCCTATGAAAAGCTGTCGGATCAAGGTGGTTCTCTGATCTTCTTCTTTCTTCTTCTAAAATTTGGCATCTCACTCTAGTCCAGCATATAGTATCCTCTAGCTTCTTTTTGTAGCTAGTGGACATGGAAGTAATGTTGAGGGGCTTCACTGTTATGGCTATTTTTAGATAAAACATAAGCCATAAATTTAGTCTCTCTAAGGGTGTGATTAAAGGAAAAATATTTGAATTGATCACATGTTCTCTTAAGGTTAGATACATCATGCTACAAATTCCAAGGTGGAGCAACTTCTTGTTTTATCCAGTGAACCACTAACTCAGAGTCTACTTCCAAAATAACCTAGTTAAAACCATTAATTAGACACCAAGATAGACCCCATTGAGAAACTTCAATCTCTACTTGGTTGTTGGTACCATGGCCTAGTGGAATAGCATAAGGATAGATTAAATGACCTTGGGCTTTTCTAACAATACCACCAGTCCCTATCTTTCCTGGGTTGTCTTATGCACTACCATCATAGTTGATTTTAACCACATTTGTAGGTGGCTTAAACCAACTTACCTTTGTAATTTTAATATCATGGAATCATTTTCCTGCAAACTGTATCAACTCAGGCCACTTGGATGGCCATTTGATGTAAGGAGAGTTGATGAGTAGGAAGTTGTTGATGTCTTTAAGCACCAAGTAGATCACACTAGTCATATTAGATTTGTTTCCTCCATATTTACATGAGCATCTATTTTTCCACAGGTTCCAACAAGTAAAGATATTGATTACTGGAAACATCAAGGCCATAAGGTTCATACATGCAGTGTCAAGAGGAGAGATGATTAATATTGAAGAAGAAAGGTGATGGAAGCAGCAAACAAGAACTAAACCGTTACAACACAAGGAAATGACACTAATGTAACTACTCCACCAATTAATTATCAACCTGTTAAGAATAATATTTCTTCTAGTGTTTCAGGTACCATAGAACAACCATTAATAAATCATCAGGATCAACAAAAAATGCAAGAAGACCAAAGGCAGATACAAAAGAAAAAAAGAACTTTAGAGGTTATCATCAAAACAATAAGAGGAATCACTATGTGTAGTGTTGCAGTCCCTAGCCCAGTTTATCATGACAATCAAAGCAATGATGCAAATAAAAACCAAGGTATTGACTCAATGCTCCCCACCCCTCAACCCCATGGTAGTGTTGTTGTCCCCATTCCTAGTGTTACCCCTAAAGTATTTTATAACAAGCAAAGCAAGGATGCCAACAATAAGCAAGGTATTGACTCAATGGTCCATCAACCCCACCCCATTAATAATTGTATTGTTTTACCTGGATCAGTCATCTAAGAAGTCTGGAGGTGTGAAAGGGGGTATGCAGGAGAAAATCACTAATTTGGAGGAAGTGGAACCAAAATGGGGTGGTAGTTCACTAGTTCTAATATGGATGACCCTAGGATTAACCTTAGAGCTCCTGCTACCACATCTTATCAAGCTTTTATGATACAAGGTAACATCAACACTAAGATCAACATGACTACTCAAAATGACACTCAAAATCTGAGTCCAGTTTTGATTGAACATATAAACCCTGGTGCTGAAGATTCCATAGATTATGAGTCTTTGGACGGGCCTGAATTATGTGACAGTGATGATGAGAATGAGGTGAACTCAGGCAGGGTTTAGGTGAATGTCTAGTTCAACAATAAAAAAAGAGTCCTGTGTATAAAAAAGCTGATTCAAGGGGTCATTTTCAGGCAGCAACTCAGACCATGAGTCAAGTGCAGCAACAACAAAATATTATGTAGGAAGGTCAACAAATAAAGAGAACTCTAATGTTGTTTTACATCAGTCTGATGGGGCTGGGTGAAGGGACTCGTATAGAAACACTATTGAAAAATAACGGCTAACTAATAAAGCTTCAGAGCAGATGAGTTCAGAAGAAAAGAGAAGCTAATAGAAAAAGATAGGAAAAATTAGCTCTTGAGGAAGAAAAATAAGGAAAAACAACAATATTTAGCCCAAAAAAAAGGAAGAAGACCAGATAGTTCAACGGAAAAATGCACCATCAACACAATCTTCGAGACTACTGATAATGCCCATGATCCTCTAGAAGATTACAAAGTGGTTCACTATGAAGATGAATTGGATAAAGATATGCTACCTGCGAATGATCAAGAAGAAGCTTAATTAGAGTTTAGGCACTTAGGTTTAGGGTTTAGGCACTAAGGTTAGCCCTAAGCTATGGTGGGCTTTGTGTGTCGACGAGTAAATTATGTGCTGTTGACGCAATTGAAAATTAGCCTGTGACAAGTGGTATCAGAGCTTGGTTTGAGCCAAGTTGTTGGAGAAGTATGAGCTGATTGTGAACTTCCATGCAGAGACTATGTCAAAGCGAAGATTGTTTTTTACCAGGCTCATCAAACATCGATGAACTGATGCTACAGTCTGAGGGGGATTGGTTATATACAATGAGCTAGATGGAGTTAAATCAAGCAAAGACCTACAACAAAGACCTGTGTAGGTTGATTCGAATTTGAGGCATCTGAATGTGATCGAGGTATCTTTGAGGGATGACTTCAAATCATTGGATACAGTTTTTCAGAGGGATTATGTCAAGGCACGTTGGGTTGGCTTGTTTCACCTCGTGTAATGCTATTGTGGTATTATTACAAAATTGGACAGAGTTGCTCAAATGTCCTAGATTGTGACCAACCGCCAGCTTTTCTGAAACTCTGTGTGTAGTCTCTTGGCAACTTGTTAAGCAAGAAACATGGACTAGACGATGAACGTCAGACAGAGATGGTGAGTGCATTAGAAGGTTGTCAGTCTGTGGTGTTCATTTAATGCGACGAGTTAAGTTCTCAACCATGAAAGAGTCTATGCTTGTAAAGACTACAGGAATGTACCGATTAGTCGGGTGGCTAGTAATGGGTCTACGTCTGCTAGGTTGTGCAGCCATGTTTTGAAAGGTATGTCAGCCATGGACTATAAACTTTGGGGTTTGATCATCAAAAGATCTTTCCATAGATGCGATGCATACATCAGTTGACTGTCCTTCCGACATGGATGAACTTGAGCCATGCTTCAGGGAGTTTGTACGTGTCATTGTATTGTGTTTACTTAGCCATCCCATGGGTTGCGAAGATTGGTAGGAGAGTCCCTACATGAGGATCATGCTGGAAGAGTACATTGGAACCTACCGTATGAGCAAGCTAGAGCTTGCAAGTTGATCGTGCTACACACACTGCTACCTTGAAGTTAGGCCTGAATGCATGTGTCTTTGCGAAATATTGTAGTGTCAAGAACAAGTTGAGTCTACCATCGGGTGTGTGAGGGGCATCTCTGCAGAATCATTTATGAGGAGGCTTAGTGACCGAAGTACTATGGTAAGGAAATGAATCAAAGAGGGATTAGTCGAAGCGTCTGAATTGGGTGGGTATCCAAGTTCGTGCATGAAGGATTTCCAAGAGTAGATTGTTGAGTCGGATGCCACAAGATGGGAGTGTTGTCCACGCCTTGCCATCTCCCAAGTTGACAATTGGGAGCAGCATTGGATACTCACAATAGGCTTGTGTACTACGGTACACTAGTATGAAATAGCTACTAATGGGAAGAGAATGTTCTGGATGAAGAGTCTTGTTCAACGATGAATGTGAACCTGACACATTGATATATGAAGTATTTGCTAGAAGTACATCCCAAGGAAGTGCAGGGTGCCTATGGGTGCATAGCACATGATGAGCCAAAGGTTCCATGTTGCAGCATGAGTGCCAGAGGCTGAGTTATATGTTGATTGGGACAAGGTCAAGTTTGATGAAGACCTTATGGGTATGGTAGGCATAGATACCACATCGAAGGATGCCTACATTCCCGGCCAATCAGGCCAAGGTATGTTTGTACTGTTGATTGCAAACGTTTGAAAGGAACGATATCTTTCAGTGAAAGTGAAGACATGGTGGGAATAAGAGTTACCCATGGTGGTACTGAGATTCTGGACCAGGCTAGAGATGTCAACGACATGCTTTCGGGGACTCCAATGCTCTATTTTTGTTTGCGGTACTAGATAATTTTCACCATGATGTGTCCAATTACTAGGCCAGGCTGAAGGTGCTCAGGACACGCTTTCGAGGCCTCCAATACTTAAGTCTTGTTTGCGGCACTCGTATAATCACAAGTATATTACAAGGAAGAACATGGTTTCCAGATAGCTAAAAGATGTGAGGTTCATGGTGTGGTTGACTTGAGTGTCACCACGAAGTTAGTCACCAAAGGGGTAGGTGTGGAGACACCGTCCAACTGAACACCGGGAGGTGTAGTATAGATGAAGCTTGGACAAAACATAGGAGGAGGAAGTTCGAGGGGCATGACTCAGTCTTGAGAGGAGCTAGAAAGAGTTTCATCACACATGGACTAGGAACTACGGTAAAGCCCTAAAGCGACATACTTTGGGTCTTCGTTGGTGTCGTATGTCATCGAGATGATGACTTTTTTAGGTTTATGAGGGGGTCTACACTGGCAAGAAAGTCGACCAACGAGTGCAGACTAAGGATACCGCACCCATGTCAGCCATGCATGTGACGTGTGTTGAAGGAGGGGCTGAACTAGGATTATGAGGCACAGGGCCATGGAAATAGGCAACAACCATTTGAGATGTTGCATGACATGCCCTAATAATGCCAAAGATGTTTGACAAGGAATTGGGGTGCACCCAAGGGCTTAGCCGATCAACGAAGGCTGCGTGCAACAATGTATTGACTGCCAAAAGTTCTCGAGCTAAAAGTTGAATATAGGGATTCCGGGCTAGGGTCTTGTTCCTAGAATGCTCTTTTATATGTTAAACAAATTTGGGGCCATTGGAGTTCGTTCGGGTATGTCTTTTACTTAGCCAAGGACTATGGCATTGTTGTAATTATGCAAATAGTCCGAAGGCTATAACCTGTTCTACGAGCATGGGAATGGGATGAAACTTCATGGATGTGTGAAGGAAGTCAAGACGAGTAACTACAACTAGACTATCACTACCCAGGGGTACCCCTAGATGCAACACAACATACTTGACCTCGAAGGGGTCTCATACAAGTCCTTAGCATACATAACATAGGAAATAGAAATGATGCGCAATTTAAATTTTTACAATCGAAGTCTTTTTATTAAAACAAAAGCAAAGTCTAGACATTGTCTCATAAACCATCTATTACAATAGAATGTCAAGGAAGGGTCGCAACCCTTTACAATCAAAATTCTCAAAATAGAACAATAGGAAAGCAACTAGAAATGAATGACATCTTGTCCTCGAACCATGAGAACTCACCACAAGTCTTGGAGATAAGCAATCCATGCCTTTGTCAAGAAAGGGAGTACACTTCACCTATCCGAAACCTACACTTATCAAAATGTAGAAGAAATAGGGGTTAGCACAAAGGTGTACTAAGTATGGAAGCATGCATAAAAATCCTTGAAATATGATAAAAAGGACATTTTCGTATAAAAGTATGCTTTTGTCAAGTTTGAGAATCACTATGCGATTTCAATATAAAACAGAAGTCATACTTATATTTATCATGTAAGAACATTGTAACATAATAGAACCATTTTCTTGGTAACCTTAAGTTGTACTTGTGCAAGGTATGATTAGAATCCCATAATACCAACCACACTAAGTACTCCTTTGAGGCCATCCTAGTCATATATAACATACATAGACCTCATCATAATCAATACTCATAGACAAGGAAATAGTCATGTACACTAACTTGAACATAAGGAAAGTCATTCATAGAAACAATCCATTCAACATACATGCATACATTCATATCTTATCATAGCATAAAAGACCATCCTATAATCCCTTTCAAAGTCTACTTGTGCAATGTAAAAGTGAAGTCCCATACCCCCACTCCTACTAAGTAAAACTCATAAAGAAGTCATAGTATAGTTCGTGTCATATTCATTATCTATAGGGAAAATATCCATAACCGACATAGACCATGCGAGCGACATGGAATCCGGTGTCATGTAACCCCACACCGAAAGAAGGTGTCCTACTTGCCTAAGGTAGAACTAAATGTATTAGCTTTTAGGTGGATCCACTAGCTAAAGACCTATGTGGGCACACAGTTATGAGATAGGGAGATTGCTTCTAGAAACCCGACCTATTGTATTGTCGGAAGAGCTTCCATCTCATGAGAATAATATAGATGACCCGGCCTATTGTATTGACGAGAGAGCCTCTACCTCATTTACCATATCCTCTCGGTGCTAAGCTTTATTTCCCAAAGTATACATAATTAGTCTTGAATTACATTTACATGTGTGAAGGAATACTTTGCCCTTCATTCAGTACAACTCATAATATAACTCATAGATTCATTTAGGTGAGGATGGACTTTCAACCTTAGAATCATCATTAACATGTGAGTAAAACTTTCACATCATATTCATAGTGTTTCATGAGAATAGACTTTCAATCAACACAACAACATCATCATCATCCTAGAAAATTCAAACATAATCATGTGTAAGGGTAAGGGGAAAATGATCTTTCAACAATACCACACTTTACACAATAGTCATAGGATCTTCACTTTCTAAGTAAATCATAAGTTCATACACAACTTTCATCAACATGTACAAACCTTCATATTTTACCCCCTCAATGGTCATGAATCAAGTCTCATAATCACACCTAGAAATACTACATTAGGCATGAACAAAACAAGATTCAATACCTAAAATATCATAGACACAGTTCATAATATTCATCTTGCATCAATACACCCATCACAATTTATGAAATTGGGGTCATGGGGAAATTCATGGGTTAATGGGGATTTTACTATAAAAATCACCATTAAACAACAAATCAACCATAATATAAGATAATTGACCCATTGAAATCATTTTTAAGAAGAACTCATGGATTGAAAACCCTAGTTTTTAAAGAATCTACCAATTCGAAATTAAGAATTGAAGAGCTTCATGGAGAAAAGCTTTCCATGAATCAAGACTCCCATACCTTGATTGAAGCTTTCCCCATGAATTGGAATTGAGAAGATGGATTCTTGAGACCTAGTCTTCAAGTTCTTGTTCTTCTTCAATGGAGGAATTCTAGAGAGAGAACTATTGGAGAGGAGAGGATTTTGGGAATTATTTGGGTGTTGTGAATTAATGACTAAAATTAGGTGAATTTGGTTTAAAATCAACTTATATAGTACCCCTAAAAATACCCAAAATGACCTCACTTTGATTGGACTTAAAATAGAAAAGACTTAAATGACACTCATTTATGGACCACGCCTAGGTGTCACGAGCACCTTCACGAGCCTTGGTGAGGACCTCGACCAGTGGTCCTGCCCTTAAAGGTTGGGACAATAGCTAGGAGTTTGGGGATTTTGGCTCACAAGCCCAAGGCATTACCACGAGGGGCTCCACGAGCCGTGGTCAAGACCACGAGCCAAAGTCCCTCTCGTGGTCCTTGAGGCAGTGGCCTTGCCACTTGAGACCCTTAGCTCATTGCCTAAGGCAACTTCACGAGGCCTCTCACGAGTTGCGGTGATGGCCCGTGGAAGTTGAGGCATTAGCTAGGATTTTGGGTGGCCTTCTTTCCATGGCCAAGTAAGCTTCACGAGCCCCCTTCACGAGCCTTGGTCCCCCTCGTGAAGGGTGAGGCAGTGTGCATGGGCTAGGGGCAGCCTTGGCCTTTGGCTTTGGCTTTGCCCCTTTACCTTGGCATTTGCCTCTTGGCTTTGACCCTTCTAAACCTCCTTTCAACCCTAGATGACTTATTAACATTCGGGGAGTCATTTTATGATCTTCACCCTTACGTTTAGGCTCTAGTTTAACCTACCATTTTCCAGAGTGTTACACAGATGACACCTTATATAGAGTTCGGTAGAGCCGTCTATGGCCTATTATAATTATCTGGAAAAAGTATGTCAACTCCCGGTCACACGGGTTTTATTATTTTTACCATATATAAGGGGGGTATATATGGTGACAGCCTAGCAACCTTGCCTAGGCATTTTCCCCCGAGTGTATTTACTCGAAGTGGAACTTCAAAGGCCTTCCTAGGCTTCTCAAAGGAGTGTCCTAGGTACCCATATAAGTTTGGGAAGCTCTATCGGTGACGTGTGGCTCTATAGCCAACGTTGGGCGTCCCGACATCCGTGGATTCTTGCTATATCAGCATTGGTCCCTCCGAGCCGTTCTCCTTATGGGAAAAGACCAAGCCGAATGACCAATGAAGGGACTCACACCAAAGCCTCATGAGATAACTTGTGAGCTTAGCAAGGGTTTAACCAAGCGAGCAAGGGTCCGTTGGCCTAGACGTGCAATCGTGGGGAGATGCTGCATTGTGGAACTTGTATGCATGATGCGCGACTATGTTTAGCTATGCCCTAAGACACAAGGAGGCACGGTAAGGAAGATGCACATGGCTAACTCCAAGGATCGAACGTTGTCCTACTAAGGGCAAAACAATGATTAAGTTGTGGTGCACGAGGCGAATCACAAGCTTGAGGATTGGACTGTTTATGCGGTAGCGATGCTCAGGCCCTACATGGCACAAATATGTCCATAGCCAAACCCCAGGGCGTACTTGGAAGGGATCCAACATGTATGAGTGTGCAATATGAGTCGAATACATGTCAATGCCATAGCTAGACATGAGACGGGTGACACAATGAGGGAAGCCTTGAGGCAGACCTCTCCATAGGTACACGAATCATATTGAGGTAATTGGGAAAAGTTGAAAGGCTGGCCCTAATCTATGGGGAGCTTTGGGCGCTAACGTTCAAATTATGTTTCTGACATAGTTGAAAATAATCCCGTGACAAGTGTTACTAGAGCTTTGTTTAAGCCAAGCTGTTACGAAGTCTGAGCAGATTATGAACTTCTGTGCAGAGACTACGTCAAAGTAGAGATAGTTGTTCGCCGTGCTCATCAAACATCGATGAACTGATGCTATAGTCTTAGGGGGATTGGTTGCATACAATGAGCTAGATGGAGTTGTGTGAACCAAAGACCTATGACAACCAGAATCACGCCCTTCCACAGTCGTTGATTCCGCATTTGTCTGTGTGGGTGGATTCGAATTTGAGTACTCCGAATGTGATCAAGGTATCTTAGAGGGAAGAATTTCCAATCAGTGGATACTATTTTTTAGAGGGATTATGTCAAGGCACGTTGGGTTGGCTTGTTGCGCCTCGGGTGATGCTATTGTGGTATTGTTACAAAATTGGACAAACAGATATTTGTTGCTAAAATGTCCTAGATTGTGACCAATTGCCATCTTTCTTGAAACTCTGTGAGCAGTTTTTTGGCAGCTTGTTAAACAAGAAACATGGACTAGACGATGAACGTCAAACAGAGATGGTGAGTGCATCAAAAACTTGTCAGTCTGGGTCTGTTCATGCAATGTGATGAGTTATGTTGTTAACCATGAAAATGTATAGGCTTGTGAAGACGACATATATGTCTACGTCTACCAGGTTGTGCGGCCATATTTCAAGAGGTTTGTCAACAATGGACTATAAATTTTGGGGTTTTATTATGCAAAGATCTGGCCATAGATGAGGTTCATACATCAGTTGGCTGTCCTTCCGCTATGGATGGACTTGAGCCACGCATGAGGGCGTTTGTATGTGTACTTCGATTGTGTTTACCTAACCATCTGATGGGTTGTAAAGAATGGCAAGAGAGTCCCTACATGAGGATCATTCTAGAAGAGTAGGTTTGAACCTACTACATGAGCAAGCTAGAGCTTGCAAGTTGATCGTGCTACGCATACCACTACCGTGAAGTTGGGCCTGAATGAAGGCGTCTTTGCAAAAGATCATAGTGTCAAGAAAATGTTGAGTCAGCCATCAGGTGTGTGAGGGGCACGTCTGCCGAATCATTCATGAGGAGGCATAATGACCAAAGACTATGGTAAAGAAATGAATCAAGGTGTGATTAGTCAAAGCGTCTGAATTGGATGGGTATCCAAGTTCGTGAATGAAGGATTTCCAAGAGTAGAAGGTTGAGGCGGATGCCACAAGATGGGTGTGTCATGCATGCCTTACCATTGACCAAACTGAGAATTGGGAGCACCATTGGGTACTCACCATAGGCTTGTGTAATACGGTACACTGGTATCAAATAGCTACTAAGGGAAAGAGAATGTTCTGGACGAAGAGTCTTGTTCAGAGATGAATGTGAACGCTGACACTTTGATCTACAAAGTACTTGCCAGAAGTACATCCCAAGAAAGTGCAGGGTGCTTAGGGGTACGAAGCACATAATGTGCCAAATGTGTCATGTTCCAGCATGAGTGCCAAAGGCCGAGTTATATGCCGATTGGGACAAGGTCTAGTTTGATGAAAAACCATAAGGGTATGGTTGGCATAGATTCCACATCGAAGGTTGCCTACATTAACGGGCCAATCAGGCCGAGGTATGTTTGTGCTGTTGATTGCAAGTGTTTGAAAGGAACGATATCTTTTGGTGAAAGTGAAGACACGGTTGGACTGCAAGTTACCCATAAGGGTACTCAAATTTTGGACCGGGCTAGAGATGTCAAGGACATGCTTTCGGGGACTCCAATGCTCTAGTTTTGTTTACGGTACTAGACAATTTTCACCATGATGTGTCCAGTTACTAAGCCATGCTGAAGGTGCTCAGGACATGCATTTGAGGCCTCCAATACTTTCGTCTTGTTTGCAACACTCGTATAATCTCAAGTATATTGCAAGGAATACTTGCAAGTAAGAATAGGGTTTCCAAACAACTGAAGGATGTGAGGATCATGGTGTGGTTGATTTGAGTGTCACGACGAAGTTATTAAAGGGGCAGGTGTGGAGACACCATCCAAGTGAACACCGGGAGGTGTAGTGCCGATGCAGCTTGGACAAAACATGGGAAAAGGAAGTTTGAAGTGCATGACTCAGTCTTAAGAGGAGTCCAAAAGAGTTTTATCACACATGGATTGGGAACTACAATGTAAAGCCCCAAAGGTACAGACTTTGGGTCTTCGGTGGTGTCGTATGTCATCAAGACGATGACTTTCTTAGGTGTGTGAAGGTGTAATGCCCCATAAATATGGGGTCTACATTGTCCAGGAAGTTGACCAATGAGTGTAGGCCAAGCACACCCCACCCATGTCAGCCATGCATGTGACGTGTGTTGAAGGAGGGGCTGAAGTAGGATTATGAGGTAAAGATCCATGGAGTCAATGACAATTTGAGATGTTTCATGACATGCCCTAATAGTGCCAAAGATGTTTGACAAGGACTTGGGGTGCACCAAGGGCTTAGCCTGTCGGCGAGAGGTATTGACTACCAAAAATTTTCTAGCTAAAAGTTGAATCTAGGGATTTTGGGCTAGGGTCTTGTTCCTAGCATGTTCTTATATATGCTTACCAAATTTGGGGCAATTGGAGCTCGTTTGGGAATGTCTTTAACTTAGCCAAGGACGATGGCATTATTGTAATTATGCAAATAGTCCGAAGGCTATAACCTATTCTACGAGCATGGGAATGGGATAACACTTCATGGATGTGTGAAGGAAGTCAAGATGAGTAACTACAACAAGACGATGCCTCATTTGGATTTCGGTAGAGCTGTTTATGCCCCATTATGATTCTTTGGAAGAAGTATGTCAACTCCCGATCACATGGGTTTTATTATTTTTAGCATATATAAGGGGTGAAAGCCTAGCAACCTCGCTCGAATATTTTACCCCGAGTGTGCTGCCTCGAAGGGGAACTTCAAGGGTCATTATAGGCATCTTAAAGTAGTGTCCTAGGTACCCATATAAGTTAGGGAAGCTCTATGGGTGGCGTGTGGCTCACTCTAGAGCCTTATGAGCTAAATTTTGATCTTGGCAAGGGTTAAACCAAGTGAGTAAGGGTCTGTTGGCCTAGACGTGCAGTCGTGGGGTGACGTTGCACCGTGGGACTTGTATGTATGATGCGTGGTCTATGTTGGCAATGGCCTAAGACACATGAAGTCACGGTAAGGAAGACACACATGACTAAGGCCAAGTATCGAACGTTGCCCTATTCAAGTGAAGTGACGGCCATGTGCTAGTGCACGAGGTGACTGACAAGCTTGAGGATTGGACTGTGCATGCGGCAGCGATGCTCATGTCCCGGCATGGCATAAGTATGTCCATAGCCAAACCCCAAGGCGCACATGGAAGCGATCCAACATGTTTGGGTGTGCCATATGAGTCGATTACATGTGAATACCATAGCTAAACTTGAGACGGGTGGTACAGTGAGGGAAACGTTGAAGCAGAACTCTCCAAAGGTACAAGGATCGTACTGAGGTTATTGGAAAAAATTGAAAGGTTGTCCCTAAGCTATGGGTAGCTTTGTGCACCGCACGGCTAAACTATGTGCCGCTGAGGCAGTTGAAAATAAGCTCGTGACATAGATCTACGTTGATTAAACTCTTACATGTTAGTAATTTACCCTGGTTTGTGGATAAAAAGTGTGTGTTGCCCTGTTATCCCTCAATTCTTTAGTATAAATCCGCCAGCTTGTTTGAAATCATCAATACAACTACCCTCAAGTTACTCTAAGCAAACTTTTTAACCCTCTTCATCTTTGAATAACTGATATTAAGTGGAACATCATCATTCGCAATCTATCTCATGTCTTTCACACAAACTTATAGTTATTATGGACCTTGTTCTTGAAGTAGTATTTTAAAGATTGTTGAGTAGCTTTTCTGTTCTTAAAGACTGGCTGACATATATGTTATTTTTCTAAGGTCTTAGTTTGAAATCCTTGGCCTTTCTTAACTTCTGATATCAGACACACAAAAGGAAAACCAACATCACACCTATATCTAAGTCTAGTAGAGTTGCTCCTAAGAACTCTAAATCCCTTCGTAGCAATTGAGAAATAACTCACAATTCTTTTAGCTTCATCAATATTCTCGCATAACAAGGATATCTACATGAATTGTTGCTCGCATTCCATTGTCTAGCTTACTTTATCAATTCGGCTAGATGTTTTTTCTATATAGTAGAAGAGGGAGTTTCAATAAATTTTAACACGTGTGCTTATTTTTCATTCAATTGGCAAATAAGGGTAGTTGAGTCATTTCAATTTCTCAAACTGATAAGCCAACTAAGGGTATTCCTGTCATTTCAGCTTCCCAAGCTGATAGGTTTTCGTGTTTTCCTCATGGCAATTCAGCCAGCACGTTGATGAGTCCACAAATTGGACTCATTTAGGGCTATATTTTGGTAGAATTAGTGTCCTCAAATGCATATTTAGTCTCAATAACTGATGTTAACCCTTAAGTTTTAGGTATTTGGAATTTGAGGCAAAACATGTACACTACTTGGCAAAAATGCACAGGGCGGATGGGAAGAACGAAGAAATGAAGGCCTAAAGATCGCCGAGCCCAGTTGGCGAGTCACAAATCAGCCTGGAGATTGTCTTTTGTTCCAATGTGCTGAGCCCTGAAGGGAAAGATCAAGTTGGCGATGAAATGGAGCAGTCGGTGTGTCGCCGAGCAGTTCCATGAAGCAATACCATATCACCCAACGATTCAAAATGCGAAGAGGCTTAAGGCTACATAAAGCAGGAAGGCGATGAAATCGACCAAAAGGTAGATCGCTGAGTGTATCGGCGATCCTGACTAACTGCGCTGAATGGTCCTCCGCAACACAAATTTTCAAACACTATAAATACTTGTTTTAAATTTCTAGCTTAGTATCACTTCTATTATTTGAACTTTTTACAGTTTTTGAGAGAGTCTAAGTTTTAGAGAGTTTTGGAGACTTTGTTCTAAGACCTTGAAGATTCAAAGGGTTTCAACTCCAAGAAATTGGACGTGGGTCTCAAAGATTCTTTACTCTTGACATGTTTTAAGACTTAATTCTTCATACCTAGTTGATGGAAACTGATATTGGTATAAACTTTTATCTCTTTTACATGTCTTGCTAAAACCCCAATTCTTGGGCTGTGATTTTGTGAATATGGGTTAAATTAATTATTGGGTCTTGTTTGTTGATGGTTTATTTGTTGTTTAAATGTGATTTGATTTAGTAGTTGTGTATGAACTTAATGGGATTGTAGTTTCAAATTCGATTTCATCTTAGTGTTTTTTGCTTGCTCGAGAGAGAGGTCGTAAAACTAAGACTACTAAATTGATAGCCGGTGGTATTGGGTCGACATGGGTTCAGCTTGAGAGAGTGAATCCTAGTCCTTCTCCCACACATTCAGCTCGAGAGAGTGAATGGGCTAATGCGGAGGTTGTGCTTAATGCTGCAACTCGTTGCTCGAGAGACACCGAGTTGATTCAGGGTGAGTTTCTCTCTCGAGAATTTACCTTACTATAGTCTAGCCTAGTCACAAATGTTCAACCATTTACTATCAAAAGCATGTACCCGATAGTCTAGTTTATCCCATATTCCAATCACATCCCAAAAATCCCGTCTCTATATACTCGCATCCTTATATTTTTGCTCTTTTTAGTATTTAATTAATACAAACCCCCATTGATAATTGACGCTTGCGTCAACCCTTAGATTTAGTATGTTTGTATTCGATAATGTTTATAGTTATGACTAATTAGAACTTGATTTTATTTTTCTATTAATTCTCAAAACCACTCCCTGTGGGAATGATATCGCTACACACGATCGTTGGCACTTGAACCAAAATAGTGTCAATTGATTACATCGAAACATCAAAATGGCGTCGCTGCCGGGGAGTGGTGTTAGTTGAGAATTCTTAGTTTAGTAAAATTTTTGTTCTTGTTAGTCGTAGTTTACTAACTTTATTTTTAGTTTTGTTTTTCTTTGAGTTGTTGTTGTAAGCAGATACCCTGAGCATGGATGAGGGAAATGGTGGCAAATTGGCTGAGACGAATAAAGGTGTCGAGAGGGATTTCAAGTTAACCGCACTGGTAAATCAGCTGAACGATTTGGCCACCAAAATATCAAAGGTGGAAGACCAGTGCAAAAGTCAAGGGAGGTACATACCCCCCATGAGCAGAAAAAGTCTAGAGACAGGGAGAACAATCGTGTCGAGGACACAGTACAAATCATTCTCCAAAAGATCATCGAACAAGATCGAGTGTTGGAAGACATGAAGGAGAATATTGAAGTGTTGAATCAGATGATAGGCTCTCATCCTAGATCTATCCAGCTGATCAGGACACTCATGATTTATGCAGTGCCTTATCTCCACTCAAATGAACTATTGGGGTTACCTATTAACACTAGGGCCAACCCCAATAATGGAGAGTGAGTAAGGACTTGTGTCGGGCTATGACGTTAACTAAGGCGCTTCTTGAGAGGAAATCCAAGGTCTTAATTTTTATTTTTTTTTTAAGTTTAGAATAATGGTGTGGTGATTGTGTAGGATAACGTGAGGAACACATTGAAAAGTGCAACTTGGCAAGTTAGAGATCCAGTGGACATATCGCTAACGAAGTCGGTTACCCTGATCTAGACCGCTGTTAGACTTAGGCCAAATTCAAAATGAGAGTCTGTAAAACTCAGCGAACCCTTGAAATTATCAGCGAGTCGCCGAATAGGTCGGCGAACACGGTATAGTCTGCCGTTTGGACCTCCATACTAATAGAGGTCTTGTAAAACTCGATGAGGTAAATGACCAATCCGCGTGTCGCCTATAGGATCGGCTATCATGACTAATGTCGCCGAATGGATGCGAACTGGACGGTTATATATGGCCAAAGGTTTTAGAATTTCAATCTCTTCACTTTCCCTCACTTTTAAACTTCACAAACTCACACCAAGTTAGTATTTTCAACATTCTTGAATTCCATCATTATTTTGGTTGTTGATTTGTGCTCGGAGTTGGAGAACTTTGCCGCCTAGCATCTCAAATTTATATTGTTCGGCATAAGAGGTTGGTTTTTTGAATCCCGTGTTTGTTTTTATTGCATTTTGTACTCATTTGCAAATGGTCTTATCTTAGTGATGTGTGCTGGGTCTCTCTAATCTTAGTTGTTTTGAATATGACTATTTTAAAACTTGATAATCTTGCCCGTATTGTTTTGATCATAGAATGCCCGTAAATTTGTGTCTTAAATTGAGTAAACTCTTGTGGGGTATGCGTGCATGTTGGTTAGATTGTTAGGGTGAAGTCTGAGTAGACCGTATTTGTGCTAGATGACGTAAATTGCACATTTATAGAGTGGGTGACACCATTCTTAAGGGCAAAAGTCATCAAATGGCCAAATTTGGCAAAATTGAGAAAAATCTGAATATCTCGGGGTGATGGGTGTTATGGGTCTGAGCTTGATTGTACTAGTGCATTGTTTGATTTTTTTTTTGGGGGTTGCGGGGTTGAATATGAGAGGTTGGGAAAATAGGCACGTTGGGCCGTTTGGCGAGTTGGGTCGAGCTCGCCAAACCACTCGGCGATTCGCCTAATGTCCCTATCTCGCCTTTAATTTAAATCCATGCTATATGTGTTGTTGGTTTCTGTAATATTCGGTGAGAAGTCTGAGGTTGCCAAAAGCACTCGGCGACTTGTCGAAAGTATTCTTGATCGCCCTTTGTCTGCACCCCTGAACCCTTGTTGCACTGTAACTTTTGGCGGACAAACCCTTGCTCGCCGATAGGACCTTCCCATCGCCGACTTGCTTTAATTTCTTAGCCAATCCCTTCGGTGATCCCATTCTAGCCCGCCAAAGAGATTCGACATTTCGCCGACTTGATCGACGAGTATGTCTGCAGTACATTTTCTGTGCTTTGATATGAATATTTACTAACTTTTCTCCGATGTTTTGCAGGCATGGCAAGAATAAATAGAGATGAGCAACCCCGGAAAAGAGTACGGGGTGTCACAATTAATGAAGGGGGAGCAACTCCTTCGAAAAGAGGAAGGCAGGAACCTCCGCCATGCGATAAATGGAAAGGAAAGAGGCCCATGTATGACAGGGCTGCTGCTAGTCCCTGGACTAATGTACCTGAACCTGATGATGATCAATTATTGTGACCCAAGTGCTCTGACCCCATGACTAGAACTCACCCCACTTCCACCACAGTACATCCTGCCTCCACACCAGTAGAGTCACTGCCAACTTCATCCCCTCCTGTGGCTCCTGTGCTACCAGTCGTTCCGTTACCTAGACTCCTCAACAGGTTGAAAGGAGATGGTTTGCAAACCATCCTAGAGGAAAAACTACTATCTATAGAAGGACTGGAGGGCCGATACCCCAGTGTAGCAGAGTTATTACAGAGGCAGCAATTTTAGATCTTCACCAGACAAAGAGGTCCATATATTCCTTCATGGGTCTGTGAGTTTTATGCAGCATATGGTGAAATGGTACCCAAGAGTAAGAAAAAGGCCAGTGAGTTCAGACCGGTTAAATCGGTCACTGTTCGAGATGTGGAGGTAAGTTGTAGTGAGGAGCATATTCATGTTGTGTTAGATATGCCTCCAGGGAATGCACTCGCATATGAAGGATTGCCTATAGCACAAACTCTGTAGGATCTCAAGGGTTGGCTTTCCGCCCTTATATCTGATACCATTCTTCGGTGGATGGAGGCGGGAGTCGAAATTGAAAAGAAGGATTTGAATATAGCTGCCCGTTATTGACTCAGATTCATTAGTAGCTCAATAATTCCTTCACAGAATGAATCTGTCCTCCGACTTGCGAAGGCAGCCTACTTGGGGTCTATCTTGTCGAAGAGGCAGCTCAACTTGGACCTTATCATAGAGCAAGAGATAGCAATGAGAGCTAAACAGAGGCAGACTTCTCTGCCATTCCCAGTAGTGATCACATAGCTGTGCCGACGTGCTCGAGTGCCTAGGGATGCAACTAGAGACTTTGAGGTGACCCCATCCTCCTCCACTGACATCCAACGTATTGAGGTCGAGTACATTAGAGAAGAGGCTGACAGAAGAAGAGTAATACCGACAGACACTTCTCCAGAGGTGCCATAACTAGATACCATACTAGTGAAACATTGACGGCATACTCGATTGTCATACTAATCATCTTTTAGAAACTCTTTCTCAAAACTCATCTTTACTTCCTCAAAAACTCAATTTAAGACTCAAGTGTTGACTTTAAAAAGCTTCTCCAGATTTATAACTCAATTCATAGGGTTCATGCGGAATTATGGACATGAACGACTCAACTCCGAGATCTTATTAGTAATATGGAAACTCAGTACTCAGAACTCAAGAACTCAGAACTCAACGATAGTACTCATCTCAAAAATACTCAATTCATAGGGTTCATGCTGATATATAGACATGGCTGAATCAACTCAAGAATCTTAATGCATAATATATAGCAATTCAATAATTAAGAATTAAATTTCAGAAAGATTTCGAAACTCAAGAACTCAAAATCAACTCATCTCAAGAATATTTAAATCTAGGGATAGAATCCTAGATTACTCTTTTACTCATTTGAAAGTAGATGTAGAGCATGAGGAAGAACTAGTCCAACACTATGATAGTCTTACATACATGAAAGAACAAGGTTCTTGAAGAAGAACTTGATCAGAAGCCTCGAAACCCTAGCTTGAAAGAAAAAAAATCAAGAAAACCTTTCTTGAGATTCTTGAATTAGTTTATTAGAATCTCTATGACCAAGAATTATGATTTTCATTAATTATTCATAATTGTATGGAGAATTATGAGTTGGAAAGAGTTGAATTCTTGGAGAAAAACTTACCTTGAAGAAGAAACTTGAAGAATATTGAAAGAATCTTGAATGAAGTCTTCTACTTTGATTTATCCTTAGGTTTTTGCTTGAAGGTTTTAGAGAGAAGAGAATGAGGAATTAAAAGATGAAATTGGATGGTTTTGAGCCTTTAATTAGTGAAAAATTCGTTAAGGATTTTCTTAGAGGTAAAAAGACTAAAACGACACTTTTTAATGTTTTCCCGTCGGCTAGTTTGGCACTGCACTGTATCAGATACTAAAATAGTCATAACTTTTTACTCAAAACTTGGATTGACGTGAAATTGGTGGCGTTGGAAAGAAGATTCAAATACCTTTAATTTGATTGGTTATGGGAAACTTAACTCTTTATATTCTAAGAGATATGGTCGTTTAAAGTTGACCCAAGGAAAATTTTACATCAAAACTTAATCGGTAAGGAAACTTTCAACTCAACTTTATGCTAGGAGATCTAGTGACCTTAATTGATATCCAAAATTATTTCCACACTAAAAAATTTACCTTTACACATATGGGTAATTTAAGAATTACCCGATAAGACATTACATGTAAATGAAGAATAGTTCGGATCTTAACTTAGAAATTTTTGGGGTGTTACAATTACACCATGAAAGTGTATAGATATACTATGATAGTATCATTACAGACAACAACAAATAAAAAAAATATTAGAAATCAAAAATGAAAAGAAAAAAATATATAGAATGACCAAAAACATGAAATTAAATTGTGGTAAAAAAGAATATTATGTTTTGAGAAAAAAATGAATTAAAGAAGAAGAAAAATATTAAATAATAAAGAAATAATCAGAAAAATTGAGAAAATAAAAGGAAAGGAATATAAAATAAAGCAATTAAATATAAATAAAAAATATAATAAGAAATGAAAAGAAAAGGAACCAATAAATAAGAAAAGGGGGAGGAAAGTAGAAAAAAAATAGAGAAAATAAACTAACAAAAAAATAATGAGAAAAAGAAAAGGAGTATTTAAAATAAAATTTGAGTATGAATTGGATTATGGTGTAAAAATAAAATAAATAAAAAAATAATTCTAAAAAAATTAATGAAAGGATATATATATACCCCGAATTATCATAAATGGTATGTTAATACCCTTTGTTATACTTCAAGGTTATTCATACCCTTATCATCAATATTTTGGGCTGTATATACCCTTACAGCAAATAGAGCGCCAAGTGTCATTATCTAAACGGTCTATCCAAAATCAATTTCATTTTTACCCACAAATTAAAATGTATTTCAAAATCTAGAATGTGCCTTCAACAATTTGCTTCTTTTGATTTAAAAAAAGCAACACCACATTAGATCTAGATAATGAAATAGAATGGTACGATTTAGAAATAAATTCAGATTAAAAATGAATTACAAATATTTACTATATTGGATAGAATCTATGGAAGATATAAAACTATTAGAACAATTAATGGAGGAAAATTTATACATGTACCAAAGAACCCAAGATATGTTATATCTAGAATATATTATAAATAATATTAAAGAAATATTCAGATTAAAACAACTATCGGAAGAATATTACAATAAATATTATTATATATTACCATGAATTTAACACTACCA